>CAUYLZ010112874.1:0-25426 GCA_963573645.1 Pithecia hirsuta | reverse complement strand
AATACAAAAATTAGCCTGCCATGGTGTGGTGGGCTCCTGTTATTCTAGCTACTAGGGAGGCTGAGGCAAGAGAACCCTGTGAATCTGAGAGGTGGAGGTTGTAGTAAGCTGAGATCGCAACACTACACTCCAGCCTGGGTGACAGAGACTCCACCTAAAAAAAAAATGGTATTTTGCAGGTTGGGGTGGATTTTTCTTTTCTTTCTTTCTTTTTTTTTTTTTTTTTTGAGACGGGATTTTGCTCTGTTGCCCAGGCTGTGAAGTGCAGTGGCACAGTCATAGCTCACTGCAGCCTCAAGCTTCTGTGTTCAAGTGATCTTTCCGCCTCAGCCTCCCAAGTAGCTGGGACAACAGGCACGTACTGTATTTTTTGTAGAGATCTCAATATGTTACCCAGGCTGGACTCAAACTCCTGGCCTTAAGCAATCCTCCTGCCTCAGCTTCCCAAAGTGCTGGAATTACAGGCATGAATCACCACATCTGCCCACAATGGATCCTTTTATTGTTTCTAGCTACCGATTTGAAGAAATTTCTTACAGAAACTAACATGAATTTCCCTGGCTAATATAAGCAGTCTACAAAACAGGCAGAGTTCCTGCCTTCAGGGAATTTACTGCCTAGATGGGAAGACAGACATTAACTAAAAGTCATTTCTTGTTCAAAATCCAATGAGGATTTGGCAGCTGTCTTAGAAGGTTTCATCCAAGTGGTGACTCAAGAACTCAGAATCTTTCTACATTATGCCCTTAACATCTTGTATTCTTCCAGGTCCACTCAAGGAAAAGGGGGAAAGACAGTGTAATTCAAGAAAAAGTATGAGCTAGAGAATATTGCAAGAGGTTTTAGGGGCAATATCTAGAAGAGGTGTACATCACTTTTGGACATCACATTTCATTGGACAGAATCAGTCTCACAGACCCAACCTTTCTGCAAAGAAGCCTGGGATATGTAGTCATCCTAGAAAGCAAAATAGTTCAAGGAATGAAGCCAGGCAGAAGTGCAGTTTCAGCTGAAGTCTAATCCCAGCCTAATCTGAAGCTCCAGAAAGTGAATAGCATCAGAGTTGTCCTATTCTGAGGACAGGGGCTAGTCTTCTGTAATCCTCATCAGCAGTTATTGGCCTTGGAACATCCTAGAAAGAGGGTATAATTTTCTATGTGTTTCAGAAAAGACCTCCCATCAGCTAAGGCAAGGGTTTTCAGCCAATGCCTGGAGACATTTTTCATTGTCACAACTGGGTGTGGGGACTACTAGCATATACTGGGTAGAGGTTAGGGATGCCACTGACCATACTACAATTCATAGACTAGATCCCACATCAAAAAAAAAAAAAAAAAATCTGGACCCAGAATGTCAGTAGTTCCAAGGCTGAGAAATCCTGAGATAAGGGCAGCGGTCAGGAGAAGAGGTCCGCTGTGAGCTTCTGGAAGTCATGCTCTATGAGTTTGGGAGATGGGTGCACAGGCCAGGGATCTGGGTCAGGTGCCCACAGTGCCTGGCATAGGGCCACAGAAGAGGAAGCAGGAGCATGGAGCCTCTCATCAATCTTGGACACGCTGTTCAACTCTAGTTCTAGAATAGCACCTTGCACGTGGTCAGCACTCCAGACAGATCTGGGTGAATATGCATTCTTACAACTCCTGGGCTCCAGGCTGGCACAAACCCTCAATCTAGAGAACTGATATGGTGGTTCCAAAGAAAGATGCCCAGAAAACAGCTCTGAATAGGGCAGCCTTCTGGGAGTGGTTTCTCTGGCACCAGGATCTCAGATTTTTCTATGCAATTTCTTCTGTAATCCTGGTAATTTTAATGGCGAATGCTATGTAATTGGGGCTTCTTTAGATCTCAGTTCTGCTACTGAGTTATAATGATCGCGTGAGCAAACCAAGTCTTCTCATTTTTAGGACATTGGGTGCTTCCATTTCTGCAAGAATATTGTGCATTCAGTGTTTCTTCAACCACATTCTGAAGCGTTCTGGGTTCTCTGTGTCATAAGTGCCAACAAGGGCACTTCTGGGGAATAAGAGGAAGAGGTGAGGGGTGAGATGTCCCAGCCCCTGTACAGGCTCCAACCAGAGCAGCCCCACATTTAGCTCAAAAATTCTATTGGCTTTAAAATGGAAGCCTCATTCTCATGGGGGTCACTAGGATAGAAAGAGAAGGATATACCCAAAGAGCCGTTTTCTCTCTGGTTGTGAGACCAGAGCTAAAACCCCCCTGGGTTGCCTACACTCTCACCCTCATTGCCTTGTCTGGGCCTTTGGAAGTCATATATATTAGGGTTCCATATTCGATTTTGTTCCATGTATAAATTCTGCTGCTAAAACTTGACAACCTGTGCATTGGATGACATGGAAGTCACCATGGGGGATAGAGACATGGTGCCTGCCCTAGGGACGCAATGCATGTGTTCACCACCAGCTGTAATTCAAGGCCTGAAGAGCGAGGATCAATAACAGAGTGCAAGGAAATTTGCTATTCCAATTAACAGAATTATTTGCATAGATCCATTTAATTTATCAGTATAAACTCAGCTGTGACAGTTTGGAAAATTGGGAATTATCCAGTGTGATGCCATGCAACCCTGCCATAAAATCATTTCTCCTCTGATGATCCTTTTGTTTCTTACTATTGGGAGCTGTAAGTGGTGAGAGAGATTTAATCTATTGTTCTGTAACTATTCGCTTGCCCTTGCATGCCTTTCACTTATGACCCAATAAAGACAAGGTCTGATTTCTGTATATAAGCTCCTTAAACTTGCCCAGGCATGGGGGTGGCTCAGGTCTGTAGTCCCAGTACTTTGGGAGGTTGAGTCAGGAGGATGACCTGAAGCTAGGAGTTTGAGGCTAGCCTGGGCAACATAGCAAGATCCCATCTGTCAAAACAAAATAATAAATTAGCCAGGCCTGGTGGCACACACCTGTAGTCTTAGCTTCTCAGGAAACTGAGGCAGGAGGATCACTTGAACCCAGGAGTTTGAGGCTGCAGAAAGCTGTGATTGTGCCGCTGCACTCCAGCCTGGGCAATAGAGCAAGAACATGTCTCAAAACAAACAAAAAGCTATTTAAACTCACTATAAGTTAAGCAAGGCTCAAAAATTCTATTGCTTTAAAATGGAAGCCCCATTCTCATGGGGGTCACTAGGATAGACAGAGAAGGATACACCCAAGGAGCCATTTTCTCTCTGGATGCGAGACCAGAGCTAAAGCCCCCCTGAGTTGCCTACACTCCGACCCTCACTGCCTTATCTGGGCCTTGGGAAGCCATCTTTTTTGGGAGTTCTGAGCAGAATCCTAAGAGATGCTCATTTTAGCCGAAGAAAGATTTAAGAAGGCTGCCACTTAGGATGGAGGTTAGGGTTGGCTTTGCCATCCCAGATCAAAACAACAGAAAAGAAGAAATAGATTAAAGCACTCTATGGTTTATGTTAAAATTGTTGAACTGAAGCCATGAGACAGACATTGTCTAGCGAGCAGACGCAGTGGGCCTGCCTTAAATTATACAACCTAATGTCCTAAAATAAGCCCAGATTCAGATTCCACCCTCCTTGGTCTGTCTCTCTCTTCCCCTCTGTCTACTCATATCACTTCATTTTATTTTTACAAGCATCTTAGGAGACAGGTTTATTTTCCCCTCACTTTCAGAGTGAAGAAACAGACTTAGGGAGACTGAGTAACACATTCAAGGTTACACAGCTAATCGGTTCTGAGACTCCATCAAGATTCTTTCCAAATAGGGATTCCAAGAGCCATTTTTGTGTTAGATAATTAGTTCGTTCCTCGTTTGTGGAGCATGAAAACCCTTTAGACTTGCCGTCTTTTGTGCCTTTGCTCAAGAAGGCCACGCACTTGGATAGCTCCATCTTATCCCCATGAAACCCATCTTTCTAGACCAGGGGTTCCCAACCCCTGGGCCATGGACTGCTACTGGTCCATGGCCTGTTAGGATCAGGGCTGCACACAGGAGTGAGCAGTGGGCAAGTAAATGAAGCTTCATCTGTATTTACAGCCACTTCCATCACTGGCATCACCACCTGAGCTCCACCTCCTCTCAGATCAGCAGTGACATTAGATTCTCAAAGAAGCAGGGACCCTATTGTGAACTGCACATGCGAGAAATCTAGGTTGCACACTTCTTATGAGAATCTAATGCCTAATGATCTGTCACTATCTCCCATCACCGCCGGATGGGGCTATCTAGTTGCAGGAAAACAAGCTCAGGGCTGCCACGGATTCTACATGACGGTGAGTTGTAGAATTACTTCATCATGTCATAATAATAGAAATAAAGTGCACAATATATTTTGTGCTTGAACCATCCCCAAACCATCCCCTCTCCCCTCTGTAGAAAAGCTGTCCTCCAGGAAATGAGTTCCTGATGCCAGAAAGGCAGGGGATGCTGCTCTAGACCATTTCCAGCAGCCCTTCCTCAGACAGGGAATGGCTTTCGGTTGTTACAACCTCAGTTTGTATCCACCTAGTGTGAGAACCTCTGCTTACTGCCTCGTGGCATACTGGTCTCTGAGTTTCCTGGAGGCCAGTGTTGTATTTTTGTATTTAACACAGGGCACCGTGTGCATGCTGTAGATCTGGGTAACCATGGTGAAATTAAGCTATTTAGGTTGAACCGTTCGAATTTGCCAATGATCCGCCATTTTGTAACCTACAAAAACTGCAATTTCGTCTGTTTCAACATAAATACGTTGCATTTTTCTGCATTGGGGTTTATGACATTAGGCAATGATTCTGAACTTTATACACTGAGATGTGCTAATTTGAATATGTTCAAGAAAGTCTAATCATAACATCCTATTCTAGGGATATGACGATTTAGGGAATCATAGGTTTTACTTTCAGGTTTTCTGTTTGTTTTAGTTTTAGGGCTTTTTTTAAAAACCATCATAGCTCACTGCAGCCTCGACCTCTTGGGCTCAAGCAATCCTCCTGCCTTAACCTCCTGAGTAGCTGGGACTACAGTCATGCTCCACCACATCTAGCTAATTTTTAAAATTGTTTTGTAGAGATGGAGGTCTCGTTATGTTTCCCAGGGTGCTCTTGAACTCCTGGGCTCAAGCAACCCTCCCTCTTCTACCTCCCAAAGTGCTGGGGTTATAGGCATGAGTCACCATGTTCAGCCTACTTTTTGTGTTTTATGTTGAACACCTTAAAATGTTAAAGATACACATAAAAGTAGAGAGCAGGTATAATGAAGACCTAGAGTCACTCGTCACCCGCTTCAATGATTATCAAATTCATGACCCCTTCACTTCATCTCCATCCCACCCATTTCCCCTCTCCCTCATCCCAATTATTGCAAAGCAATTCCAATATATCAAGGTATCAAGCCACTGGAAAATAGTTTAACATGTGTTTCTAAAGGAAAAGAAATCTCTTAAAAAATAACCAAAATATATTTTAAAATAAGTTAACATCTTAGTATCACCTAAGATGTACACACACACACACACACACACACACACACACACACACTCATTCACTCAAAATACAATTAGACGAGTTATGCTTTGCTTCAGGGAGGGAGTAAGGCCCACACATTGTGTTTGGTGGATATGCTTCATAAGAAGAAGAAACGTAAGTTTCTTGTTTTCCTTCTTGCTAGTGCATTATTCAAATTAGTTTTTTAAAGTGTCCCATTGACTTTGGAGGAAACTGAGGCCTCAGGAGGTTAAATGATTGTGCCCAATGTCCCAAAGAGAGTCAGTGACTCTGGCCAGGGATGGAGTCCAGATGTTTGGCAGTGTTCAACCTTCCTGCACCAGCCCCAAGGCCCCCACCCAGGCCCACTCAGGAGGGTCTGACACCAGGTGCCCCGGACCCATCCTGGGGCCATCGGAATGCCCTCTGCAGATCACCACTTCCTGTTTGCCTTTCCACGAGGCAGTGAACACTGCTGTGAAAAAGGTTCAAAGGGTTTCCTGACACACAAAGCCCCTAAAAGGCAGTATTTTGATGATTTAAGTATAAATGATCAGAAACATGTGGATTTCATTTCCTTTAGAATACACTTGGGTATGAAAAGTAACAGGAAACGTGCTTGGCAAAATACAACCTGGGTTTCCTCAAAGCCCTGAAGTGGTTTAAGATGTTCAGTTGATTTGAAGGGGAGGTAGCCCTTCTCTCTGTACCCTCCCACCAGGCTTGCACTCGTCCACACGTTAAATCTGGGCAGGATTTGCTACTGCTGTGGCCTTGACCCTGCGGAGAAAGTGAGGGAGAAGAGAAACAGGAGAAAGAGGAGGGAGAATCTGAGTGAGAAGTTAGGCAGCTTTTCCTAACTGGTTCTGCCTTCCCAAGAGCGGGGCCTGGCCTCTTTCCTTGGAAACAGCCCCCAGCATGTCCCTATTGGGTCCCACCTGTCCTCAGGTATGCAGCCATGCTTTGGCTTCCTCTGTCCTTTCCCCCGAGAAAAACCACTTTGAGTTACAGAGAGACATGGCACACACCACAAAGACGCTGCTTTTCATCTTTACCCATATTAAGATGACGTTCAATTCATGATAGAGGTAGGCAGCTTCAGAGCTTCCAGAAGTCCTGGAGCCTGAGGCAAAGATCCTAGTAGAGCAAGAGGAGATGGAGAAGGAGATCCTGAGGGCAGGGGAATGCTTTGGATGGAGAGAAGAGAGAGGTGGAAAGGGAAGAAGAAATGGAATCAGAAAGGAAGCTAAAAGAGGGACGGGGGGCTAAAGAGGGAGAAAAGAAGATGGGAAGGGAGGGAGGGAATAAAGAAGGGAGGGAAAGAAGGAGGGGGGAAGGAAGGAGAGAAGGAAGGAGGGAGGGAGAAAGCAAGGGAGGGAAGAAGAGAAAAAGGAGGGAAGGAGGAAAGGAAGAAGAGAGGGAGGGGAGAAGAAGACAGAAAAGGGAGAGAGAAGGGAAGGCAGGAGGAAGGGAGAAAGGAAAGCAGGGAGAGGGAAGGAGAGAGGGAAGGAGAAAAGATGGAAGAAAAAAGGGGGAGGGAGAAAAGAAGGGAGGAAAGGAGAGAGAGAAAGAGAGGGGGAAAGAAGAAAAGATTGGAGGGGAGGAAGAAGAGAGGAAGACAAGAAGTGATGGGAGAAGGGAAGGAGGGAGGGAGAAAAGAATGGAACAAGGAGAGATGGAAAAAGGAAGGAAGAAAAGAATGGAGAAAGGAAGGAAGAAAGGAGAGAGGAGGAAGGAGAAGAGCAGAAGAGAGGAAGGAGGGATAGCAGGAAGGAGGGAGGAAGAAAGAGAGGAAAGATGGGGGAGACAGAGAGGAAAGAAAAGTGTGTGATGATCATTGGGAAGCGTAGACAAAGGGTAGATGCAGAGATAGTCAGTGGATTCCTGGTTACGATTTCTGGCTCTCAAATAGTGTGTGTGTCTGCAAAAATTTCCAGAAATGCCCCTTTAACTGGGCATGCTACAAAAACTGTGAGAAGCATTCCGGGAGTGGGTGGGTTTCACGAACTGCGGTAGTTTTTTCTCACTTTCCTTTTTTGTTTTTAATCATCAGTCAGCAGAAATGTCTCCAGAGGCCTTGCTGCTTGCCCTGATTAATGGACCCCAGTCCTTTCTGTGCCCAGGGGGGTCCCCTGGTCATGAACGCTGGGCAGGATCCCTACACCATCACTCATGGGACCAGTGTTCAGAAGTGGGCCTGCCAGGCATCATCGGGCAGGGCTTGGCCACCTCCCAGGAGCCAAGCCCTGCTGTGAGGGAGGCTAAGGACAGGGCAGAGGACCAGAACAGAAAGCATGGCTTACCCTCCTGGGGACACACCCAGGACAGAAACACTTTTCCTGGTGGAGCTGTGTGGGCAGAGGGGCAACATGATACCCTCAGTAACATACCTGTCTAGGTCAAGATGCAAGTGACTTGGTTTTGGGTTCCTCTAAAACAGAGTACAAGATAAGACTTTGGGGCAAGGAGTTTACGTGGAGGTGTGACCACAGGAAGCACAGAGAGGGTGGAGACAAGTGAGACAGAGAAGGAAGAAAAGCCAATAAGGTCTTGTTAGTGAAGAAGTTACTGCAGTAGGCGACTGAGGCCCAGCAGCACGAGGGTTTCCCTGGAAGACGCTATGAAGAGTGCGTCTCAGATGGTCCCACAGAAAGGTGAGGAGCTGAATGTGCATCCACCACCTCCTATCCCCTGTTGGTCAGGTGGCTTCTGGAGCTGTCACCTCCCTTGCTCTCTGGTCCTCTCTGCAGCATGCTTCCTAGGCCAAGGTAGTAAGTTGTGAGCTTAAATGGGAACTATCTTCAAGCTGCCTCCGGAGCATGCTTAGTAGATCTTGGATCACTTGGATAGGGATCTTGGCAGGGTCCCTATACCAGTCCCACCCTTGGGACAAACATCAACACTTTGCCCAGATGAACAAGCTGAAAGCTGGTGGGTGAAGGGTGCCAAGTAGCAGAAGCCCATAACTGCACCTGTCCTGGCAAGAGATAAGCAGGGAACCCTGAATCAAGCATCGCCCAGCATGCACCAAGCACTTATGGACCCAGCACCCATTCAAGTGACCATCGCTCTCTGGACTCCAGCCTCTTCTGCCTACGGCCAGACAGAAAGAACTGGAAAAGTGCCTTTGTTCTGGGCTTTGTATGGCCTGGATCAAGTTCACAGCTAATTAGAAGTAAATGTGAAGCACAATTACATATCAACCTTCAGTGGCCAAATTCATGGTATATGTTTTCTTTCTGTAGAATTTTAATGAATTGCCATCCATTATTTATCTTTTTTCAATTGCAGTAAATAGTTGCAGTGACGAATATCCAATTTCTGTATTTACAGAAAACTCACATATGTGTAGATCATGGTGCAGGCCCATATTTACTATATAAAGTACTGACTTGTTTTTCTTTAATGGAGAAATTTGGTAATTATTATTCTATTTCTTAGGATGTGAAAGTCAATGCATAATAAATTGATAGGCTATTTCTTTTGTGCTCCCATAAGAAATAGCCAGCCAGCTTCTCCTTAGAAATTGTGGCTCTTTATATTTAAGGAAACTTAACCTCCAGCAGGATGAGAGACCTGGAGCAAGCACACTCTAGACACATAGCCGATGACTAATAAATATGTTTACAGAGTTTATTGGTTGACAGAGTCACTGAGAATTGGCTTTGTTTTTAAATCCACCAGGCAGGGTTGAAGTCACACCTTGAAGTATACACTGCAGTTATGGGCCCTTAGCTTTGGATGACCACACAGTCATCACTTGATTACATCTTCAAGTTGGTTAAGATTTTGAGTAGGATTGCGAAAAAAAAGGAGATTCCAGGACTGAAGGTAAATACCTGCACAGCATCATAAGACAATCCTCCAAGCTGACTGAGCAACCATGTCTCTCTTACCTGGGCTTCTTGGTCTGGGAGAAATGTCCTGTATTAGTTCATTCTCACACTGCTGACAAAGACATACTAGAGATTGGGCAATTTATAAAGGAGAGAGGTTTAACTGACTCCCAGTTCCAAAAGGCTGGGGAGGCCTCAGGAAACTTACAATTATGGCAGAGGGGAGGCAAACAAATCCTTCTTCACATGGCAGGAGGAAGAAGTGCTCAGCAAAAGAGGGAAAAGCTGCTTATAAAACCATCAGTTCTTGTGAGTACTCACTCACTATCATGAGAACAGCAGGATGGGGGTAACCACCCCCATGATTCTATTACCTCCCACTGAGTCGCTTCCACAACATGTGGGGATTATGGGAACTACAATTCAAGATGAGATTTGGGTGGGGACACAGCCAAACCATATCATGTACCTCCAATGCCTCTTCATTCATTGGTCTGTTCTGATGGAATCTACTACAAAAGGTGCGTGTGCTGATTGCTGAGGAGGCAAAGCATTACACACAGCCCTGTTCTCCAGAGACTCAGGGCTTGAAGATCAAACAGAGCCACAGAGGGAAGCTCACAGTGGAACGTGTTCAGGATGATGGCAGAGTCTGAACCAATCATACGTAGCAGGTGAGCAAAGGAGGGAGGGACTGTAATGACCTTGAAGCCCATGAGCTGGGTTCTCTTCTCCAATGTGATGGGTACTAAGTGTGGCTCAGTGTAAGAGAAACAGGTGGAAGTCAAAGTAAGTTGTGTTAAAATGATTCCATCTCTTTCAGGAGTCTGGTTGTCATTTCTAATCCCTTGCTTACAGATGCTTTCTCTTGAGTCCAGTAACACATGACTACTATATTCTGTGAGTTCTTGCTTTTAACCCCACCTCTCCTGAGTTCTTTATATTTGAAAAAAAATTTAAAAATCGAACTACTTAGATAACTGAACCAAATGTACCTTCCCTACCTTGGAAAGAATATTGGGCCTTCTGAACTGCTTGCCATTCCCACTACCTCATCCCATATTCTCATTTTCTTCTTTACATTCTAGCAACAAATTCCAATACACACACACACACACAAAACAAAAACAAAAACAAAAACAAGAGATAAGAGAGAGTGCTTGAAGGTGGACCAGCTACGCCAAGTGTGTGGGTCTCCAGTTTCTCAGAGTCTGGCTTGAACTGCTTACAGAACATAGGTCCTTGGGGATCAGGTTTGGGTCTGCCTGTGGCTATAGAGCTTCCCAGGATATGAGCCCAGGACGAACAACAGCCTTTTATATGAACCCATGGGCTCCACATGAACCTGGTCCTAAAAATTAGCCTCTTGATTTTTTCCTTATCATTATTACTTTTTACGGAGCAGCTGCTTTCAATGACTTCTCAAGTTTTGCTTCCTGATAACTACTATTCCAAAGCACTCTAAAAACCAATTTTACACTTAATAAAGTTTAACTATTCAATATTTTTCATTTTAAAACTAAATAACCGACATTTAAAAGAATATTTCTTTTTAAATGACACTCGTGCCACTATTTTAGAAAGCCGGATGACATCCACCATGCATTCCTATCTCCCTAACTGCCAAATACTCTATTAGTCAAGTTTGTTCATGTTCGTAAGATTTTTTGGGGGATGTTTTACTGCTATCAGAAGATCCAACATCTGCTTCTCCAGGCGTTCTCCATGTGTTCTGTAGTTTACAACAATCGAAACCGCTGTTTTCGAAATACATTTGGATTAAACCCAATGTACTAAGACATGATTTCACAGGGAGCCCCAGTCGGGCATTCCGGGCTTTTCTCTCATGTAATTCTTACGAATGCTGAGACATTTGCTCTGGATTCAGGTGGGTGGCATGGAATACCAGTGGAGTTCAATGGAATGCGTGTGTAAAACAATGTTAAAGACATTCAAGTGTGGGGCGTGTATCTGGGTGTCTCTGTTTCTGCCTGGAGCACAGCGGAGGAAAGGAAATCCCTTTGACTTTGCTGTTTTGGGAACCACAGTGACAAGGTCACGTCCAGCACATCCCCTTGTGTCCTTCCCTGGTCATCAACAACAACATCATCCATACACCTTTCTGTGATGTTGGGAATGTTTCTACATCTGCACTTCCCAATGTAGCATCGCCACCAGTGCCCGGCAGCAATGGAGTGTTGAAATATGACCAGTGAGACTGAGCAGCTGAGGTTTTTATTTTATTTAATATTTTAAATTTAAATTTGAATTCTAATATCCATGTACAACTAGTGGCTATCTGTCTTAATTCATTCTCATGCTGCTAATAATTACCTGAGCCTGGGTAATTTATAAAGGAAAGAGGTTTAACTGACTCACAGTTCAGCATGGCTGGGGAAGCCTCAGGAAACTTACAATCATGCCTTAAGAGGAGCAAACATGTCCTTCTTCACCTGGTGCCAGCAAGGAGAAAGAGTGCCCAGAGAAGGGGGAAGCCCCTTACAGAACCTTCAGATTAGAGGAGGATGGGAGAAACCACCACCATGATTCAGTGATCTCCATCTGGTCCCTCCCCTGACACTTGGGGTTTATAATAACTACAATTCAAGATGAGATTTGGGCGGGGACACAGCCAAACCACATTACTCTTATTTTGGACAGTGGAGGTCTAGACGAGTCAGCCACTCTGAGCCCAGTCATTCTTTGCTGTGTCTCCACTGAACGCTCTCTGATTTCTCCAGACCACCAATGTCTCTTATCTACACACTCCTTCAACAGAACAAATTACACCACTGGCCCCAAACTATTGACTGCTGTGCCTAGTGCCAGTCCATAATATGTATTGGGAATCACAGCTGCTCAAGTTCAATGGCCACTATGTGTTTTAGGGCACACTTGAGGTTTACAGAGAGTACTTAATCAAAACTTTCTTGCCTGCAACTTTTGAGTCAATTTAGACATGCTCCAGCGAGGTAGGAAGATATCGACTAAACTGTTGGAGAACATAGCTTGGATCTGCAGCCAAAGTCAGCATTCTGATATGTTCCCCTCAAGCTGACAACCTGCGAGTGCTTACCCAGCCTACTGCATGGAGAACTGTGACCTATTTTTCAAGAGAGGATGGTTACAGAGATCACATAAGGGCAGTTTCCTTAACACATTAATCCTACCTGATAGAAAAATAGTGACCAGTGAGAGTCCAACTCTTCCTGTTCCCTATCAGACAGGCCTCGCTCCTTTCTGAAGGGGAGAGGAGGACGAAGATCCCCTGAATTTCTTGTGAGTACAGGATTCTTTTTTGTCTCCATCCCATTGCTAAACTGCCTTCTTTATTTTTTTCATCTCTTCTCCAATATCCAGTGAACAATGTCTCCTCTTTTGCCTGTGACCACCAGAAAAATAAAAATATTTATTGCCTTGAAAGTTACATCCAATCTGATCCTGAGTTACTGTTATACCTTAAAGGAATTCTTGTAAAATATGTTGAGGAAATTCTTCCATATTTCATTAGTAAAAACAAAAAATATAATTTATGCACACACATGCAAACACACACAGAGATATAATTTTAACCAAAAAAGCCTATTGTGTTTCTTTATTCTGGTACATAAACACACCTTTCTAAAAAAGATGCAACAAAGATGAACAAACTTATAAAAATGACTCTAGCGCAAAAATAAACCCCAGAGATTCAGGGTATGAGAAAGGCCCAAGTGCACTGCTGATACTCTTCAATAAGTGAGACTTTGTGTAAGAGATGAATTAAAATAACAGACTAAAGGATAAAAACCTCTCTGTTCTAACTTCCCTAAAATAATAGAAGAATATTTTAAAACAAAATTAATAGAGAATAAGTACATATGGACAGTGTAAAACAAGAAAATGTGGATCAGCAGACCAGAACATGTGAGGAATTCCTAGAAGACAGAAACCAGATGGGATTAGAGTGACAAGAGTAGATGAATCTATAGCCAAAAATCATATGCAGCATGCAGGATGAATCCCCACATGGCCTTGGCTCACCCAGCTCTTCCCCCTTTCTCACTTGTAGTTCTCAAAAATAACTATAGAATGTGCCGGGAATGTAACATCCTGAGATAACGAGGAACTGGCTAGAACAGAGCCCGGGCTGTTCCTGCTCGTCCTAGAACACGATGTCCTTCAGTGCGTTAGCCCAGAAACTCAACTGTGCTTGGGTATAAAACCCAGGCAAAGTGGCCTTTTGGGGTCCATCAGTTCCAGGACAATGTAATGTGAGACGTTGAGATAAGACTACATTTGCCCCAGGAGCAAGCCCTGGGGCACTGGCTCACCTTGATATCTGTAGGTAATAAAGTTGCTTTGCTTAATTTGCTATGTTAGCCTTCTGCCTCCCTAGACTTGTACAAGTGATAGAATAACCAGTGACTAGTGAACATGCTAGAGAAACCAGGGCTCACACGGCGAACCCTGCTTCACACACCCCACAGTTACTTTGAAGCTAAAAACGAATGCAAAGAAATTCTAAACACAGGAGCAGGAATTTGGGTAATCAATAAGGAACTTAATTAGAAGACTGCATTTAGAGCAGCTTCCAGGAAGTCCACTCCTGTCCCCTGTCCCACCCTCTATGACCTCACAACTGAATGTCTATCAGCTCAGTCCGGGAAATGCCATCCAAGGAAAGCAAACCTTCTGGTCAGGGCTTAGCAGCAGGGGCTCACCAGAAGTAGTAGAGATAGGCTGAGGAAATGCCAAGTTTCTATAATATTATACAGTTGCACAATTAATAATGCAGTTAGCAACTTTTTATATGTTTATTGTTCATTGGGATTTCTCTATAAAATTTCTGTTAAATATTTTGTTCCTTTTTATTAGATTATCTTTTTAAATTTTATTTTTATTTTTATATTTTTTGAGACAGGATCTCACTACAATGCCAGGCTGGAGTTCAGTGATACAAATATGGTTCACTGTAGCCATGACCTCCCAAGGCTCAGTTGATCCTTCCACCTCAGCCTCCTGAGTAGCTGGGACTACAGGCACACATCACCAAGCTCAGCTAATTGTTGTATTTTTAGTGGAGACAGGGTTTCACCATGTTCCCTATGCTGATCTTGAACTCCTGGGCTGAAGTGATCCACCTGCTGCAGCCTCCCAAAGTGCTAGGATTACAAGTGTGAGTCACAATGCCCAACGTATCTGTCTTTTTTCTATAAATAGTTGAAATAATTCTGTGCATATTCTGGGTAAGGATTATTTACTAATTTGTGTGGAAATATGGCTTCTCATTTAGTAATGTTTCTTTTAAGTTCTGTATGGTATGTTTAATTTTCTAATTTTAATGTGGTAACATTTAATCAATTTTTTTCTTTATCATTAGTATATTTTGTGTCTGTTTAAGAAATATTTTTCTGCATCAAAGGCCTTAACATATGCTCCTATGTTATTTTTTGAGAGCTTTGTAGTTTTGTGTTTTTCGTAGTTAACTCTATAATCCAGGTACAGTTTATTTTGTTAGTGTGTGAGGTAGGGATTCAATTTTAATTTCGTTTCCATATAAACATCTTTTGAGGTGGGAGGATCATTTGGTGCTAGAAGTTTGATTTCATCCTGAGCAATATTGTGAGACTTCCATCTCTACAAAAAATTTGAAAATGAGCTGGGGTTGGTGGCATATGCCTGTGGTCCCAGCCACTCAAGAGGCTGAGGTGGGAGAATCACTTGAGCTCAGAATGTTGAGGCTGCAGTGAACCATGATTGTGCCACCTGGGACACAATGATATCCTGTCTCAAATAAATAAATAATATGTAAGCATATAAAAATATATGAGTATCTTTATTGTCTGGGGGCATTTATTTTCAAATCTGCTTTATTCCATTGCTCTTCAGTAATATATTTATTTATAAATTTTCCATTCTATTGTGTTGATCTTCCAGATACCAAAGACTTATTATAGAACTAGTGTGATATTAGCTACAGACAGGTAAACAAATCAGTTCTCTTATGACCTTTTTCTCCTTCAAGAGTGTCTTGGCTATAATGTGCACTCTATTTTTTTTTTTTTTTAGATAGTTGCAAATCACATTGTCAAGTTCCACAAAAATAAAACACATATATTTTGAGGTTTTTGGATTGAACTGCATTAAATTTACAGATCAAGTTGGGGAAAAACACTTGAAAAACATTAAGTCTGTCCCACCCCTATTTTTCAATGTTTATTACCTCATTTAAAGTATGATTTGGCAAATAGCAAACAGATGGCTATTGTTTTTTAACCCTGAGAGTTGCTTACCTTCATTTACTCCAGCAATTGCTGGAATTTTCATCTAGGGCATTAGTCCATTTTCATTTAGGGCAGGCACTGATACACTTGATTTCAGTTCCTCCATCTAACTCTGTGTTAATTGCTCCTTGCACACTGTGGCATCCCTTTTCCTTATGTTGCTGGTTTCATCATCTTTCTGTTCATTTCACTTTTGCCTTCCCTATTAAGAAGTTCTAGTGTACTTTCTTTTACATTCATAGCGAATTTACTTCCTCCTATTCCTTTATTCCTACACATATTACTTAACTACTATTTTAAAGTAAATTAGCAATTTTTCCCCATCAAGAGGCACTTCCATCACAATGTCTTAATTTCCTCCTACCTCACAATTCCTTAATGAGAGCTGTAGAACAATTTGACTTCCCCCAACTCTTCCCATGCTGTACGCCTTCTTCTTGCTTCTTAAATGATATTTGATATGCTTTTTTCCTTCCCCATTCTCTACCTATCACTCCATGGTAGAATTTATTGAAGAAGTTTACCTATTAATTTATGTGCCTTTCACTTTGTGTCTTTATAAATATAATTAAGCTTCCATATATGCGAATGTGTCTTTTAAATATTTGGGTTTCCCGTATTAGTCTATTAGTCAGGTTCATTGCTCAACACTTTTTATTATTTTTTGAGATGGGGTCTTATTCTTTTTCACTCTGCTGGAGTACAGGGACATAATCATGGCTTATTGCAGCTGCTACTTCCCAGACTAAAGCAATTCTTCTATCTCAGCCTCCTGCATAGCTAGGGCTACTGGCATGTGCCACCATGCACGTACATTTTGTTTTTGTATTTTTGTAGAAACAGGATCTTACTGTGTTGCCCATGCTGGCCTTGAATTCCTAGGCTGCCCACTACTCTTTCTTCTTTCTTTCATTTTGTCCATCTTTATTTTTTCATTAAACTCTTTTTTTATAAATATTCTCCTCATATGAGATACTTAGGTGGTGTACTTTCTAAATTCTTGAGTACATTTCTTTCACACAATTAGATTTATAATCTATTCACTGGGAATAGAAATTTCAAGTTGTAGATCTTTTCTCTTAATTATCTGTAAACACAATTCCACTGTCTTCTAGCATCCAGTATTGCAGATGAAAAGTCTGATGTCTCTAATTTGTGCTTTCTAGTTGAAAGCATGAATACATATTTATTTTTCTGTAAAATAGAAGAATCTTAGCACATGAGCTAGATATATGTTTGTGGGTATATGTGTTTTCTCATCAATTTTGTCCAATGTGTTTAAATACTTTAAAGGTGCAGATATTTCTCAGTTTAGGGAATTTATATATTTGTTCTATTTTGTGTTTAAAGACTGCCTCTTGTATGTCTGGTTATTCTTTTCTGATAATTTCTTTCATTCACATGTTAGATCTCCTAGATTTATCCACTAACCATAGTTTTTTCCATCAAGTTTATAAACTCTTTATACTTTTTTCCTCTGTACTTTTAAATACCTCTTGATCTTGATCTGTGTTACCATTAATTCAATCTTAATAGTAACAATTCTCTCATTTAATTTATTTACTATTTTTTAGTTCAAACTCATGTCTAAAGCTCCAAAAGTATTTTATGCTGAAAATTAATTTGCTTAAATTCTACATTTTTAAAAAACTCAAGATATTCATCAATCTCACCCAACAGTCTCTTTTACTGGTTTACATATTAATTGTTCTGCCCAATCTTCTTTATTTAGGTTTCTGGGCATTCTTAAATGAAACATTATTATTACTATTTATGGATTTATAGAGACTTAGCTCAGGCTGTTGCAGGAATTGTGTAGATGATAAAAGAATGGTGGATGCTGGTCCTGAGAGCCTGGGATATCAGGCAGCTGTCACCTGCCACTAAGGCACCCAGAGAGATCTCTAGCTCTCTGATGTCTTTACACATGTCCAGACGTAAGATCAGGGAGCTCACAGTTCACCAGCAGCTTACTCTTTGTCCTTTAAGAATGTCCATAGGTGGCCAGGCACAGTGGCTCACACCTGTAATCCCAGCACCTTAGGAGACCAAGGTGGGCAGATCACCTGAGGTCGGGAGTTCAAGACCAGCCTGACCAACATGGAGAAACCCCACCCCTACTAAAAACACACAATTAGCTGGGTGTGGTGGCACATGCCTGTGATACCAGTTACTTGGGAGGCTGAGGCAGGAGAATCGTTTGAACCTGGGGGGCAGAGATTGTGGTGAGCCGAGATCACACTACTGCACTCCCTCCTGGGTAATAAGAGCAAAACTCCAACTCACACACACGAAAAAGAACTTCCATAGGCAGGCTCTCCCAGGACATTCCTGTCCTCCTCGTGAGCCCTGTTGCTGCTGTTTGGTCACTTGTCTAGCATCTATACTCCCTGCCAGGTATATAATACTCCAAATACACCGCCAAGGTGAATCCCACAAGACCCAGCAGCCCTGTGTTTTAGGAGAGGCCAGCAGCTTTGATTAGGAATTGGGGGAGGGAAAAGAGCGCCAGATTCACTGTGTCCACAGAATCTCCTTCACATTATTTGCTGGGGTGTTCCCAATCATCCTTCACTGCAGGCGGAAATCTCCATGGATTCTGCATGAAAAGAATTTTGAACCTAGACATTTCTATCCAACCAACCAACTATTCCATTGAGAGGGAATAATACAGACGTTCTTATTTGATCATTTTTCTCTGAAAAATTGTTCAGACAATGCAGGAGAAAGTTTTCATGACCTCGGGATAGGCAACAAATTTTTAGATACGGGTCCTTAGGCATAATCCATGAGAAAAACCTGATACACTGGACATAATCAAAACTTTTACTCCAAGGAAGACACTACTGAGAGAGTGAAAATATAAGCTACAAAATGGAAGAAAATATTTAAAGTCACATATCCTATAAATAACTTTTATCTAGAATATATAAATAACTCTTAAAATTTGACAGCAAGATAAGAACTCAATTTTTTAAGTGAACAAAAATCTTAAAAAGGCACTTCACTGAAGAGAATATATGGATAGCAAATAAGGACATAAATAGATGTTGACATCATCGTTCATAAGGGAAATGGCCAGTAATACAACATTTCATATCTATTAGAGCAGCTAATATATGCTAGAACAGCTAACATATAATCTATATTATATATACAACATATATATAATGTTTGTTTATACAATATGTATTATATATTCAATATATAATATATACAATAGAAAATATGTACTATAATCTATATTATATGTATATTATATATACTATATATAAACTGTAATTATTATAATACATATTACATATAATATATATTATATGTAATATTATACATGCTATAATCTATTATATAGTTATATATAACATATAATTATATATAATATATAATATATAATATATTATATATATGTAATATATATAATATATTATATATTATATAATTATATATAATATATAATATATTATATGTATAATATATTATATATAATTATATAATATATTATATATAATTGTATAATATATTATATATTATACATATAATATATATAATTATATATATATTATATATATAATATATATAATTATATATATAATTATATATATTATACATATAATATATATAATTATATATATAATTATAATTTGAACGATCCAAATTGACATACCCTACCAGAAGATACAGTTCTCTGATTTAGTGATCAAACAAGACCCAACATGTAGCTATCCTCAGAGATGCACCTGAAAGAAACTGCACAGAATGGCTGAAAATAAAGAGATGGAAAAAATGCAGAAGGTAAAGACTTACAAAATTAAAAAAGAAAATGCAGACAAGTGGAGCTAACCAAAAAAAAAAAAAAAAAAGAAGAAGAAATGCAACAATGTTGATACTTAGAGAAATTGAAAAATTCATGATTATAAAAGATGTCTTTAACACAACTCTGCAAAAATACAGATCAAATCAACAGAAATTTGCAAGAATATGGAAGGTGTGTGCAACACAAATTAATAAGCCTCAGTGATACACACATAAACACACTCTTTCATATCCCCAAACTTTTTAACACTCATAGAACATTTACAAAACTGTATTATGTATTAAATTCAAAACTTAAGATAAATTACAAACAAGCAGAAATCATTCAAACCATTGTCCTCTGACCATAATAAAATTGAATAAGAAATTAATATTAAAAGAAGACAAGAGTGTAGGGTGTGGGATGGGGAAAAGCAATAGTCCACTTGGAAAAAGAAGATTATTTAAGTAACTCTTGATTTAAAGAAAAAATCTCAAGTCATTAAATAGTTATACACCGGGACAGTGGCTCACACGTGTAATCTCAGCATTTTGGGAGGCTGAGGCGGGTGGATCACGAGGTCAAGAGATCAAGACCATCCTGGCCAACATGGTGAAACACCACCTCCATTAAAAATACAAAAAATTTGCTGCGCATGGTGGCCCACACCTGTAGTCCTGGCTACTCAGGAGGCTGAGGCAGGAGAATCACTTGAACCCAGGAGGCAGAGGTTGCAGTGAGCTGTGATTGTGCCACTGTACTCCAACAGAGCAAGACTTCATCTCAAAAAAAAAAAAAAGGTTAGAAAAGCAATAAATACTATTAATGTCAAAACATGTGGGATATAACCAAAATAGGACTCAGAAAAACAGTTATAACTGAATTTTTTGGAACCTGAAACAAAAGTTTAATGAAGGCTAGGTATAAACAAGGAAGTATTTAAAAAAAAAAAAAACAGCAAAGTAAGCTCTAAGAAAGTAATTTAAAAAAAGAAAAATGGAGGAAAATAATTAAACAGAACAGCAGTATGAAAAGCACACCTTATCAGTGAATCTAAAAGCCAAATCTTTCTATGACAACACTGAGGACAACAGTAAGAAAGTGGACGGTGCCAGGACTGTTCCACCAAAGGCCCCTGGAGTGATTTCCTTGATGTAACTCATGTCACCATTTTCACTATGAATGTGGGTGCCTCATGATGTGTGCCATTTATGTAAAACTAATTCTGTGTTTTTATAGCGTTGCTTTTCTCCGTGGAATTACCTTAGCACCTTTGCCAAAAAATCAACTTTACATATGTATGTGTGGCTCTATTTTTTGGCTGTTTCCTGTTTTGAAACTCTGTTATCAAATGCATATGCATTTAAAATTATTTGTTCTTGGTGAATTCACTCCTTTACTATTTTGCAGTGTCTTTCTTTGTCATTGACAGTACTGTTTGTTTCAAATTCTACTATATCTGATATTAAGGTACTCACACCAGTTTTCTTAAGATGAATGTGGGCATGGCAAATCCTTTTCCCATTCTTTTATTTTTAATCATCTATGCCTTTCTATTTGAAGTAGTTCTCTTGTAGACAGCATGTATTTGTTTTTAGTAGTAGTGCTTTTTATATAATCTGACAATTTATTCTGCCTTTTAATTGGGGTATTTAAGTCCATTATATTTATTGCAATTACAGATTAGGTTGGATTTAATACTACCATTTTGTTAGCTCTGTTTTGTTTCATCTGTTTTTTTTCCTCATTATGCCTACTTTTGAATTCAGTAATTTTATGATTTCATTTAATCTTCATTATTTGCATATTAGTTATGCATTTTCTTAAAATTTTTAGTAGTTACTCTATGGTTTCAATATACATCTTGAATTTCTCACCTTCAAAAACTTTTATACCATCTCATGTATAATGTAAGACACTTATGATAATATTTTCATAATTGCTTTTTCCCTTCTTTGTGCTATTATTGTGGTGCATTTTCCTTTTTACATAAATTCCATAATACATTGTTACTATTTTTGCTTTAAATAGATAATTATGTTTTAGAGTGATGAAAATAAGAAAAAAAATATGCCATTTTTATATTTACTTCATGTTTACTGTTTCTAGAGATCTTCATTTATATGTAGATCCAAGTTTCTATCTGATATTACATTTCTTTTGCCTGAAGAACATTAACATATTTTGTACTGGCTCCTGTTGGTTAACTGTGAATTCTCTCAGGTTTGTTTTTTTCTTTCCTGTCTAGAAAGTGTTTATCTCACATTTATTTTTGAAAGATATTTTAGCTGGTTATAGAATTTTGAGTTAATAGTATTGTTTCCAATACTTTAAAAATGCCTTTCCATTGTCTTCTAGCTTCCATAGTTACTAAAAAGAATGCTGCTATAGTTTTCTTCTTCTCTTTCTTTCTCTTTCAAAAGAGTCTTTTCTTTCTTTGCTGCCTTCAAGATTCCTCTGTCTCTCTCTCTCTCTTTTTTTTTTTTTGCAGTTTTACAGGGATGTATGTAGGAGGGCATTTTTGTCTTTATCTTTTGTAATTTATACTGACTCTCTGAAATTCTTTGGGCTTTGATTTGGCATTCATCACTAATTTTTCAAAAAGTGACCTCTATCTCAATAAATACATTTTTTCATGTACCTTCTGTCTTCTATGGCATTCCAATGACATTCCATTTGTATGTTTATTTAACAGTTTGATATTGTCCCACAGCCTTTGGATGCTTTGTTCTGGTTTACTTTTCACTCTTTTCTCTTTCTTTTTGTGTTTCAATTTGTGTAATTTTATTGAATTATCTTCAAATTCATTGATTCTTCTTTCAGTTGTGTTGAGTCTACTGATGTCCATTAAAGGACTTTGTTTCTGGTATCATGTATTTAAAAAATATATCTAGTATATCCATTTGACGTTTTTCTTATGGCTTCCCCTTAACTGTGGAAATTTCTCCAACTAATTACAGATGTGTTCATTTTTTCCCACTGGATCTTTTACACATTAATCACTGTTATTGGTAAATTGTTATTTGATGGTTTCTACATCTGGTTGTTTGTGCATCTGACCATGAGTTGTATTTTTGTCTTCTATTGTGTTTTGTTGGGACTGTGTGTATGCGCGTTTGTGTGTGTGTGTGTGTGTGTGTGTGTGTGTGTGTGTTTTGATCTTTTACATATCTTGTAATTTTTGACTGAATGCTAGCATTGTGTGTAGACCAGAACTACTGAGATATATAGCATTTATCCCTCAATATTTGCATTTTTCTTTTTTTGTTTGGCTGCTAGTATGGTTTGAGTCAATCTAGTCAGAAATTGGTTTTATTATTGCCATGGTTACTCTCCATGCACACTCTTTAACTTCCATTAGTAATGGGTTGTTATTATTTTGTGCTTGGGTGTGGGCTGATGAGCCTAAATATATTTCTCAGAATTACTGCTGCAGCCTCAGATTTTAAATGATCTTTGCTCATCTGCACCACAGGAGGAGTCTCTCGCCATGGTTTTGCCTGTTCTCCTGTGGTAGAGGGCTGTTGCTTCTTTTTGCGCTTGTCAGATAAGTAGCAACTGTCAACGAGGCTGCTCTCTTGTCCTTTTCCAGCCATAATCTTATAAAGGACATTCGTGACTTGGCACAAAATGGCAAATAAAGACGTAAAACTACACCCAACTTTATTAGTCATTAGAGAAATGCAGTTTAAAACCACAATGAGATACCACTACATGCATGACTAAAATTTAAAAGCCTGAAAATACCAAAAGTTGACCAGTATGTGGAGTTACTGGAACCCTTGCACACTGATGTTGACAATACAAAATGGTACATTCACCGTGAAAAAACAGTTTAGGACTTCCTTATAAAGCTAAACACATAATGACCGTATAATGGAAAAATCTCTTTTAGATATTTTCCTAAGAGAAATGAAAATATACTTTCACACAAAGACTTGTTTCATGCATGTTCATAGTAGCATTATTCCTAATCACCCCAAACTGGAAGTAACTCAAATGTCTATCCACTGGTAAATGGGTGAACACATTGTAGTATAGTCATACAAGAGGATTACTCATCAATAAACAAGAAATTACTGCTCCCCATAATATGGATGAATCTCAGAAGTATTATGTGGAATGAAATAAGCCAGACATATAAAACTTCTTCATAGTATATAATTCTGTTGATATAAAATTCCAGAAGAAATAAAAACTAATGAAAGCAGTTGTTTTTGTGATTATGGTAGGAAAAGAGAATTGACTACAAAGGAGCCTGGAGAAACTTTTTGGAGTCATGGAAATATCCTACATCTTGATGTTGGTGGTAGTTACAAACCATGTGCATTTGTCAAAATTTATCAAACTGATATACTTGGAACTGGTGGATTTCATTGTATATAAATTACACCCAACGATGAAAAGTAAAAGGTGAATAATTGTTTCAGTTAAGTAAGAGGAGCAGGTATAGGCTAGGGGAAGTTCTATGCCCTTGAACCCTTCTTCAGCTGAAGCACTTCTCAGGAACCACGAAAATTCCATACATCTCAGTCTGAAAACCAGTGGCTTAGTTTTCCCAACTTGTGTGCACTTGAAAATTAGAGCCAGAGGTGATGTGAATTTCCCAGATCATATAGTTTAATAATCTCAGCTCTAGGATTTTAACCAGAATTATATAAGGGACCAACAGATTTTTAAGGAGATAATCAATTATCTTTTATTCATTGCTTTCATCTTCTAAATAATTTTTGACTACCAACTATATATATGACATAAAGCTGCTATTGGAGTGATATACAAAGAGAGTTCACAAATCTGGCACTCTGCATACCTTCTTTTGAGAAATGAAATTCACATAGGATTTATTTCTCTTTCTCAGGAGTGATCCAGACTGACTGCAAAAGTACATCTTTTACTGCAATTATAACAGAAAAAAACACAGAATTTCAGTTATGAATTTGACCAGCTTCCCACCGGTCAAATCTCCTCTGTGCACAATGCATTCAGATCATCATTGATGAAGCTCTCTGGGTGAATGTGCTTTCCTAGGGGCTGCTGTGAAAACAAAGGGTCCAGGGAGGTGCTGGGATGCAGGCAATCCTTTGGGACTGGTAGGTGAGCAAGTCCAGTGGAATCTGAGATTAGGGAAATCCATTCACTGCTTCTTCCAGGAGGGACCACCTCTTTTCTGGAGCTTCAAGTTTACCCAGGAAGAATATCACAGGTTTCTGAAAATTGATTTTAAAAAAAGGCTATTTTGGGATCCGATTGCCTTTTCCTCTTTCCAAAGAGGAATCATTCATTCATGGAGGCTCTGACATTAGCACCACTCCCACTGCTCCAGCATGGCCATTAATCACCCATCAAATTCCTGCCTTATTTCCTTTTGGCCTTGAAAATTATATGTCTTTCCTTTTGGCCATGGAGATTATATGTCTCAAACTCTCTTGGTTGCTCCTTTTTCTCCCTCCTTTTTTTTCTCTTTTATGCTTTTATTTTTTCTTTCTGAGGGATGAGAACTGGGGAGGAGAAAGCCATTGTCAATTAATAGAGAGACATTTTCACCAGGTGTTTCTCAATTATCACATTGGCAGCAAGCCCCTTCTGTGTAAATTGTATTGAGGAAAAAAAAAAAAAGAAAAATACCTCTCCATGCAGACATCCTCCCTGGGATTGTAACCAGCTCCGTGTCTTCTTTCCTCAGAAGGACAGGCCTCCTCTGGGAACAGCCCTGCTTAGAGGTATAAGCAAAGTCAAGGTTGCTGTCTCCTGAAATATCATGATTGGAATGTGTTAAAGTGTGTGATTATTATTAGATCTTAAACACTCTAGATTTGCTCCCTCATTCCACACAAGTTTCAGAAATAAACCCATGACCAGTCTCCAGGAGAGATTGATGCTTATTCTGTGTCAGAGGCCTGGTCCCCAGAGGTCCCCATAAATTTGTCTGCTGGAAGACCATAAACATAATTCTGAGCATGGAAGTTATTTAGATTTGAATTAATTGCTTTTTCAGTTGTTTTCAAATATGCAAATCAAAATAGCCAAAAAAAAAAAAAAAAAAAAAAAACAAAAAAAAAATCTATATATAAAACGAAAAAAAAAAAAAAAAGG
>CAUYLZ010112873.1:0-44161 GCA_963573645.1 Pithecia hirsuta | reverse complement strand
AAAAAAAAATGGTTGTAAAAGGCATTTTATCTTATTCCTGAAGCACAGAGGGAAAGCTGTCAATCTTTTACCATGAGAATTGAAATTTGCTGTTGATTATTTTCCCTCTCCCAAATACTAACCATGCCTGTTCCTGCCTAGTTTCTGAGATTAGGCACATTCAGAGTGGTATGGCCATAGATTGCTGTGGATTTCCTTATACTCCTTCTCACATTAAGGAGATTCCCTCCTATTTTTAGTTTACTAAGACTTTGTAAAAAGTTTATAAATGGGCACTGGATATTGTTAATTAATATTATTAGTTTTACACCTTTCAAGGCATTTGTGTCATTTTCCTCTTTTCTCTCTTTACTGTTTTATATTGCATTGATTGATCTATTGTTAAGCCATCCTTGCATCCCTGCAATAAACCCCACTTGATTTTAATATATATTCTTATTTTTACTTATTACTTGATTTGATTTGCTGATATTTTGTTTAAAACTTTTGCATTATGTTAGGAGACTGATCTCTAATTTTTCTGTCTTGTAATATTATTTTCAGGTTGCAATACTTTGTATTTTCTTCTTTATAGTTAGATTAAACATATTTTCATGTTTAAGAAAATTCTAAATTTTTTTCTTCTGTGAACTACCCATTTCTGTTCTTTGCCCATTTTTCCTCTGTTCTTCCTTCTTGTCTATTTTAGAAAGTTTTACACATTAAGAAAATTTATCTTTTGTCTCACATATGCGTGCTCAATATATTTCAGCCAATTTTAAATTTATCTTTTACTTTTGTTTACGGTATATTTTTGTGACTATGCACAACATTCAAATTTTTTATGTACTCCAGGATTTCAGTTTTTCATGACTTCTGTGTTTGAAGTCTTGCCTTGAATAATCATAAAATTATTTTTATACTTCTGTGGCTTTATTTCTTAATGTTTAAATATTTGACTACTAGCATTTGTTTTAGAGCAAAGAACACAATACATTTTTGTTAGGCCAAAGTGAACTACCATAAACTTCAATTTGTCAAACTGAAAACTAAGTCCCCCAGAGCAGGACTGGGCCTGTTTTCAGGCTCTCATCCTCACCCACTCTGCATCAGGTAGAATTTGAACAAAATAGTAGCCCCTGTTTGTGCAGGGTTAAAAAAGCAAAGTTAGAGCTCTTTCTCTGCTTTTGAAATACTTTCTGAGTTTCCTCATGCCAGACCTTGTGTTGGGTGTTGAGGAGCAGGCAGGGAAACAGCAGAGCTCACTGGGTTGAGCCCTGGGTTCTGTGAAGGTTGAGGATACTCTCTATGAAGACATCCCAGACGTGAGGGAGTGTGTACAGCATTCAAGTCAGGGGCAAAGCACAGAAGAATAGGGGCTGTAGAAAGTCCCGGGGCTTTCAGGGGACCCCTCTGTGAATGTGTTACAGGACAGGGGTCCTGATCCAGACCCCAAAAAAGGGTTCTTGGGTCTTGTGGAAGAACGAATTCAAGGCAAGTCTGTAAAGTGAAAGCAAGATTATTAGGAAAGTAAAGGCATAGACAGAGTTGACCATTTTTATGGTTATTTCTTGATGATATGCTAAACAAGGGGGTGGATTATCCATGCTTTCCCTTTTTAGACCATATAGGGTAACTTCCTGACATTGCCATGGGATTTGTGAACTGTCATGGCGCTGGTGGGAGTGTCAGAGGCATGTGAACCAGAACAACTCCATCTTGAATAGGAGCTGGGTAAAATGAGGCTGAAACCTACTGAGCTGCATTCCCAGATAGTTAAGGCATTCTGCTGTGGTTCAAACACCTCTGACAGGCCAGGCGCGGTGGCTCACACCTGTAATCCTAGCACTCTGGGAAGCCGAGGCGGGTGGATCACGAGGTCAGGAGATGGAGACCATCCTGGCTAACACAGCGAAACCCTGTCTTTACTAAAAATACGAAAAAATTAGCTGGGTGCGATGGTAGGCACCTGTACTTCCAGCTACTAAGGAGGCTGAGGCAGGAGAATCGCTTGAACCCGGGAGGCGGAGGTTGCAGTGAGCCGAGATTGTGCCACTGCACACTAGCCTGGGTGACAGAATGAGACTCTGTTTTAAAAAAACAGTTAAAAAAAGCCTCTGACAAATATACTAAGCATAGATGCCAAATTAGGGCATCAGAAAGCCTTTTGAGGTTTTCCTTTTGCCACTGCCTCTAGCAGGGACTTCCTCGAGAGGACAGAGATTCCAGGTGCTGGCTGTCCTGCCGGGAAGTATGTAAGGCCTGACTGCCTGCACTGTTAGGTGTGATTGGTGCCCCTTGGGGTTTGGTAGCCAATGGCCTGAGGTCTTGGGTTTATTGATGCCTGGAGTCCCAGGTTCCATTCCCTGACAATGTTATTTCTAGTCCTGGTGGTGAACTGTCACCTTGCTGAAGGGTGGGTGGAAAGTCAACCCCAGTGGGTGGTCTGCCCTCCCCCACAACCCACCCAGTGTTCCAGGTCCCGCTTACTTATTCCCAGACACACTTATCCTTTCAAGCCAGGAGGAGAAATGAATGCCTCATTTGCATGCTTTGAATAGGATGCTAATGATAGGAGGTGAGAGTGTATTCATTATTCATGTGCCGCCTCCTCCCTCCACCTCCTCTCAGGGCACAGGGATGCCTGGAGGCTTCTCAGTGGTAGAGCAACAGGTAGTCAGCCTGTCCCTGGCTGCCCTGGCTGCTAGGAGCCTCCACTGCAGGAGCAGCTCTGCCGCCCCAGGTTCCGACGGCACTGATCCTGGGTGGCTTGGATCACTGGGCTCAGGGCCAGTCCTGCTGAGACAAATCATCATTGCCCTGGTGAGTCTCACCTGCCCCTTGGCCTGGATGAGGTGGTGGGAGCCCCCTGCCGGGCCAAGAATGAATGATTCTTGTCTTTGAAAAGTGATGGTATTACCCTCACTTCTAAAAGAAGTCTCTGTGTCCCCAGAAGGACCTTGCAGGTCAGGAGCTGGGTGACTTGCACTCACTGGCTGCATCTTCTCATTGCCTTTACCTTTCCAGTTGCAGCTTCTTTAAAAGGAACTGGTGCCAAACCTAACATTTATTTCCATGGCAATCTACTTAATGGAAGTAGACAAAGCGGGGGGCTGAGCACGGGTTTGTGAAGGGATGGGAGGGAGATGGCGTTGGAGACTGCTGTCTGTGGAGCCGCTGCGGCAGGGAGCATTGAGAAAACGTGTTTCTGGGATCTTGATAAGGATTCTATTATGACTCAAATCGTTTCACTTTTTTTCTTTTAAATGAGATCATATTATTTTGAAAGACTGCATTGGAAGTGTGAGAAAGAGCATAGCTGTGGCCTAGTATCACGAAACATAAGAGGTACTTAGCAACCTCCCCAAAGAATACAGAAATGGGATAGTAATATGGGATTTGCTTTTCATAGAAGTGGTGGCATTCTCGTTTGTTCTCTCATTTATTTTCAGCAAAATGCCTTGAGTGCGGCTAAGAAATAGTTCTCTTGAGAATGATTTTACAGTGGCTCAAAGAACCCTTTCTGAGATCCCCATGTGATAAATCTCAGGAACCTCAGTGCATTGTTCCAAAGTTTTAAAAAACTCATTATGAACCCCGTATAGTCTAAATTTTCCTAATTAAGTTTTAAAGTCACTCCTTTTATTGCTTAAAAATCATGGAGCATTACATTATGGTACTGTGAAATAAAACTGTGCTAACTGGGTAATAATATATTAACTTCTTGGGGTTCACGTAAATGCATTTGACTCCTGAAACAGAGAGAACACACTGGCATGGTGGGAAGTTAAAGGAAGAAAGTAAGGCAGTGCATAAAGTCCATTGTGTGCCAGCGCTGTTGAAAATGCACACAACTCTTTACTGATTGACACAAACCTTAATGAAGTCCCTGCCCCAAGGAGTTTGAGTCGCAGGCATAAAGTATACTGTGCAAGGGAATCAAAGGAAGAGAGATAGTACAGCATAAACCAGGGGCTGCAGTAACGTGGGCGAATAGGATTTGTGCAGAGCTCAGCATGCAGTGTGACACCAGCACCCATGGAGAATTTTTGCTTTATTTAATTTTTAAGGAGACATTTCTTTTAGATGCATGCTGTTGCCTCTGGTTCATAAGGATTGCAATGAATCATTTAGTATAGCCACCGTGGAATGCACTAGGTCACCAGCTAAAAAGACGCATTGTTTTTCTTTTCATATTTTTGAAGCATGAAAGTGACATATAACCTGCTCTCTCCACGGTTCAGAAACACTTTAGGAATTTTGGGGTCCCTTGTAAACTTGGTTACCCTATGCCTTGGGTTGATTTTACTAGGGATAATCAGAAAGGCTGTTTTCCCTGTTTTGATTGGCTATGCTTTTATAACACTCAGATCCATTAGCATAGATTGGCCACAGACACCCAACAGGTTGTGCTGAGAGATAAAGACTCCACACCTCCAGTAAATCCCCTGTCTGGTTCTTCTCCCAAGACACACCCTCTTTCTACTCATCCTGGCCTCTGCTTCTAATTTGTTATTCTCCTGTCTCTTTACAAAAATGTATTGCCAAGATACTTACTTGGTTTACACCCCAACTGTGGCCTGCCTGGGTTTGATATATGTGATGATTATTTATGGGTTCACATCAGACTGTAGAACTCTCAAAGGCGGGTCCGGTCTCTCTTAGTCCCTCTCTGCTTAACACAAAGTGTTGGTGTGACTTGGGCCTTCCAGGTTATAAGGAAGAGAGACTCACTCAAGCTCCTTCCCGTAAAGACAGTTTATTGTGAGAATCTGTGCTGCAATAAAGGAGGTAGGAATCTCGTGGGGCCCCAGAAAGACCTGCATTTTTGGTATTAAATGTGGCACTACGGGGAGGTTCTCTTGGGACTTCAGAGCCTCGGGGAATGATAGACCAGTTCCTTCTCAAAGGGGTACCCTGTGGCTACCCTCGCCTGGCAGCAACACTTGGAATTAGATGAGGTGTCCTTGGTTCCCTGAGACCCCACACTGCTGCTCCTTCCCCTTCATCCTCTTCCTCCTGCTGCAGCCAAGTCAAGAAATGCCTGCTTTCCCTCCGCCTTTCACTGCGATGGAAAGTTTCCTGGGGCTTCCCCAGCCATGCTACCCGTCCAGCCTGTAGAACCGTGAGCCAGTTAAACCTCTTTCCTTTACGATTTACCCAGTCTAACGTATTTCTTTATGAAACAGACTAATACAATCCCCATGGCTGTAACTACTTCTTTACGACCAGGGCACCCAGGTGTGGCTCCCCGAAGGGTCCCCTCTGAGCTCCATGTTCACAGCCAGTGGCCCACCCAGTGCCACCTTGGGTGGGTAATACATATCTTAGTCTGTGTGTGTCTAAAGGGAAATTTCCACTTCCTCCCATCCTGCCTCCAAATCTTCTCCCTGCGCTTCCTGCCTCAGTGGGAAATCTACAGGTCATTTTAAACTCCCTTCTCTGCCTGTCTTCCCCACGTGTGCTCCATCATCAAGTTCTGTACCTCCTGCTTCCCAGGTGTATCCTCTTAACTGGTCTCTGCCTCTGCTCTTGCCCCTCCCTGGCCCATCCTCCACTCAACAGCAAAAGTGCTTTTCCTGAAAGGTTAGCACCTGTGGTCCTCTATGCCGCTGCCCCACAGGCACCAGCTCCAGTCTCACTGTTCTCTTTCTGGTCCTCAACCTCACCAACATCCTTCCTGCTTCAAGGAGCCTGCCCAGGCGATTGCTCCGGCTTGGAACGCCCTTTGCCTTCTCTTGGCCGGTGGCTTCCTTCCTTCTCGCCCTTCAGGTGGCTCTTCAGGGAGCCTGGTCTTGTTGCACTCCCGCAGAGCTGCCCCGGTATCCTTCATCGCAGCCCTTGTGTTTCGTTGTGGAACTCACAAATTAGAAGGTAATTCTTTATACTTTTCTTTCTTGTTCCTTGAAGGCCTGTACTCTTCTTCTGGGTAAAGATTGAGTCCATTTTCTTCACTGTTTTATCTCCAGGACTTAGCACAGCGCCTGACACATAGGGGGCCCTTAATGAATATTAGCTTACTTTGAAAAATAATGAATAACATTAGGTGTTGGCTTGCTGTCTTCCAAGCACAGCTACTTCCATTTGATCCGTTCCATAACCCCATCTCTAAGTCTCATGATCGTGAATGTTTAGAAGGTGAGGAGACCAAATTGGAATCAGGTGAAATAATTTACCCAAGGTTATCCTTGCATAAATGCCAGGCTTTCTGGCTGCAGAGCCTGCCTGTCAGTCCTACACCGGGCTGGGCAATGAGCCCACTCACAGGACGATTGGGGAAAATTCGCAACTAATGACAATAGGGTAGCCTGAAAATGCCCAGAGCTGCATACGGGGAAATGGTCTTCTTTGTGAATATGGAAATGATAAGGAGACACAGAGGAGCGATATTTGGGTTAGCAATCATGTCTTCAGTGGCCGGTAACATGGTGTTAGGTGCATTTGCTTGCATGAGCAGCAGAGCGCCTGAGAGGTTGTCTGCTCAGTCTCACAACAGCGGGTGGAAGATGCTGTGACTGGTATCCGGAGTTTTGAGAGAGGAACGTGGCCACTGGGCCACATCGAAGGCTGATGAGACTGTTCCCCTCCTGGATGGAGAGTGCTTGCATGGGGATGGCCTCTCTTTCATCCCTTTGTTTTCTGTTTCCAATTAGTTCAAACAACAAGGAGCTTTGAAGTTCCTTAAGCTACCACAAGTGCAGAGCCTGGATCGCTGAGTGCGAAGTTTCTCCTTTCACTGGAAACGTGCCAGTTTTCCAGAGGCTAATAATGAAGGGCATTTTTACAAAGCAGAGCTCAGTGTTGCTACAAGTGCCTTGTTTTTAGGGAGAGTGACAGCAAATTGACCGATGTACAAGTTTATATATAAATAAACATATATAGAGAGGGAGAGGGAGACAGAGTGCACATGTGTGTCTTATTCCTAAACTTGTAATTGAGTCATGCCAAGAGGTTTTCATTTCAGTGTTTAATTGGATACCTTCAGGAGGGTGGGGGTGAGTGAAAGACACTCAGTAGGCCACACACATGTAGGAGGCAGAGAGAAGGAAGCCCAAAGCCGGTGATGTGCCTGAGTGGCTGTGGAGCAAGGCTGGCCACTTCCATGTGAGATGGAAGAGGTTGCTATGGTTTCAATCAGGGAACTTCTCCAGGCTGCAAAAGGCGGGCCCCTTCTTTGCTGTTGAAGGCAAGGTTCACACTGGGTGGGCGCCAGGACACAAACGCACTGGGACTGGGGCTACATGCTGCTCGGATGAGACCATGGCCACCTCCTTTGAGAGCTAAGCTGTTTGTTCCTTGAAGGTTTGCAGGCTTGGCTGTTGGTTTGTGTTTGCAGGGGAAGGAGGGTGGCACCCATGGCGGGACTTTGCTGCCGCTGCCTTTGGGACCAGGTCGGAGTCACCACTTCTAGAGCCTCTTCTGTGCTCGCCACAACCTGGTGAGCTGGGTCTCCATTCTTGCTGTTGATCTGGATGGTTACAAAGCCCACGGAGACTAAAATCCTCAGCATAGAGAGGAGATTTGCTGCTGACACTTTGGTGTATGCTTTTCCAGATTTCTTTTGAGCCTGCAGATCTATAGGGCCTGTGGTCTAGAGCCCTGTTTCTGGCCCATGTCTCCTCAAGCAGACAGATAGCAAGCGGGATCCATTTGCAATGTCTGGAGACATTTGCGGTTTTCACGACTGGGATGGGATGGGGACTACTGGAATCTAGGGGGTGGAGGCCAGGGATGCTGCTAATATCCCACAAGGCACAGGAAAGCCCCCAGGGAGAGGCTGCTCTGGCCCCAGGGGTCAGCAGTGCTGAGGTTGAGAACGCTTGTTCTCAGCTTCTCTGGTCATGGCCATTATTCATCTGGCCTGCACGGGACTGTGAGTCACTTGAAGGCAGGGCAGCTGCTGGCTGATCCCCGGTGGGTGTCGGTTAATGAGTGCAGGATACCCATCAGCTGCTGCAGCCGATTCCTCTGGCCTCAGGACCAAATAGTTTCACAGGGGGCAAATAAGCAAACTCAGGATGCCATGGGTTGTGTTCCCGTGTTTAGGGCTCACAGATTCCTCTGCCGAGCAAGCAGACGGGATATTTGCTCATCACAGACACCTCTATCACACCATCAATGTGGATTGGGCTCATAGCCACCAGCTGGTCCACACATTTTCACACAAATAATCCCATTGAATCCTCACACCAGTCCTCTAAGGATTCAGCTGTGATGGTCCTCCTGTTATAGGTAGAAAAACAGGCTTCAGAGGTCAAAGCTCTTCTTTCCCATGCTGCACACCCAGTGAGCACAGGAGCTTGCACATAGCCATTTACAACTTCAGTTAAACCCTGATAAAGCTAAGGCAGGGCTCCACCAGGGCTGCCCGGGATCTATTTCACTGCACCTTGGGGGCAAAAGCTGGGGTCTCAAGGCCCATTCGGTCTCAGGGCAGACGCGGTGCGAGGGTGGGGGATGGCAGGCGTGCAGTGGACAAGCGGCCCCTCTGTGGCTTCACGCTGCTGCGTTGCCAAGGAGCTCCCCTCTCAGAGCCCACAGTGGTGAGTGGACGAGCCTAGCGTGTGCTGGTCAATTTTGACAACAACCAGCTGGGGTGGGGGTGGGGAATTTTGCCCTGAGTTGTAGTGTTCGCCACTTTCTGTGGTGTAGATACTCCCACCGTGGCTGGTTTCACGTTGTCAATGTGACACCATTGTGCACAGCCATGGAAAGCAATGTACACAAGTGCCTCCGCCCAGCCCACGAGAGCGGGCAGCAGCACACCACTGCCTATGGCCGGGAGAAGTGAACTCAGTCAGATGCCCTACCCCTGGGAATCTCGGTCTCTGTAATATGTGAAAGTGCAGCCTCGGGTTGGCAGATGAGGTTATGTGCATTTGGCAAATTGTCAAAGAAGGGCCACTCTTGATGGTTTTACTGTCCTGGTTGGGAACTCTGGCAGGCTCTGTTCCCTGGATATTGCTGACTGTCAGGTGGGTTATAGGCCTTTTAGCAGCAGGCTATAGGAGAATTGTCTGTAACCACAGAATTGGTGCCCAATAAAACTGATTGTGCCTTCAGAATCCAAGATAGTCCTATCCCAAGGAAGGGAGAGGAACGGCTCACTGAGCCTCTGCAGATTGCTTTGTGCCCGTTTGACAGGTGGGACGATCTGCATATCAGCAAGGTCACTTGGGCCACCCAGGGTGCCACAGGTAGCAATGAACGGAACGTGGATTTCCATCTGTCTTGTCTGGGACTGTTCTGTCCCATGCTATCTGCAGAGATGAGGGATTCTGTTAAGAATGTCTCATTGCCTGTGTGGTAAGTGGGTCCCGTTCCCTTGGTCTTGGTCGGGGAAGAACGCAGGGTGTTGGTTGTAGATGTCCATTCTAGGCAGAGACCCAGCCTTTGGACTGGGCTTCCATGCTGTCTAAGGGAGGGCAGGCGGTGGCCAGACAAATCCGACTGGATGTGGGGAGTTGGCAGATGCTAGCATGCGCGTGCAGCAGGGAGATGAGGGCAGCCTTCTCCCTCCATCGGGACCCCTCTGGGCCGTGCTCTGAGAGGTTTTAGATAAACTAATGCTGGCAGGAAGCTGCTGGGGCCTGCAGTGTCCTGTGGGCAGCAGAGGGGAGAGAAGGCAGTCAGCACTTCAGCAGGAGGGCGGCCCCCAACGCTCTCCAGCTGAGGTGCTGAAGCCGGGAATGAAGGCTTCCTGGCAGGCCCACGCTCTTTCCTCAGTTTTCTAATTAGGAGGACCTTCCTGGTCACAGCTTTTACTTCTCTCTAATTCATCTCTCAGTGGGGGGTTCTTTCTCACTTCTAAATTTACACCTCTCCTCTCTCTCTGCACACCTATCTGGAGGTGTTAACGGGTGCTCAGCAGGCCGCCCAGGGAGAAGGGCTGCTCCCTCAATGCAAGGCGTGCATCTGCCCACTGTTTGCCTGGCCTCTCTGTTCCCCAATTCTCTCTGCTTGGAACACAGTCATTGTTTCTGTGAGAGAGTCCCCTTGTTTAATTTGCAGCTGCAGTTCCAGGAGATGACATTTCTCAGTCACATCCAAGCCTCATTGCACTGCGGACATTCTGTGGCTCCCTGCAGCACGGAGAGTGAAAATCTGCTTTCATTTTTGTCATCGGGACTGCCGAAATTCCACAGTCCTCCAACCCGATTCTGGGAGCAAATTTTAATGAATTCAGCAGAAACTTGTGTAGCAGTGATAAAATGTAATTGCCTACAATTTCACACCCACACTCTCCTCTGTGAGCTGCAGAATTTCAGCCAGCTTGCTGCTTTGCAATTTCATCTCCATGGAATCACTCTCTTCTAAGGTATTCAAGCCTCACGTGTGCTTGAATAAAATGTGTGGTGAATTTTCATCATGATACCAAGAGCAGAAGCAGTCAACAGTGCCATTAAGATTAATTAGAGGTTGAGGGACCACACTTTGGAAATAGTGGCAGGCTATGAATTATATTCTTGGTGTACTTTTTAAAGATTCTTTCTTCCAGAACGTCTCCTGATTTTTTTCCAGCTGTTATGGTATCTTTGACGCCACATGGTGACTCAATTGTTTGTCCACTCTGACTACTACTTTGAGAACAGATGGTGAAAACCAGTGACGGGAAGTGGAGGGATGCATCGTGCTTTTGTCTTAAATTACCTGCGAGAGTTTAGTTTCATCCAAACAGCTAGAGGGATGCACTCCCACATAGGCTTTGTAGGGCTGATAAATACTCTCCTAGAAGATCAGGTTGCCTGTTTCTGTAAGACCTCTGAGCTAAGAGTGTTTTTTACATTTTATTTTAATTTATTAATTTTTGAGATGGAATTTTGCTCTGTTGCCCAGGCTAGAGTGTAGTGGCACAATCTTGGCTCACTGCAACCTCTGCCTCCCTGGTTCAAGCAATTCTCCTGCCTCAGCCTCCTGAGTGGCTGGGATTACAGGCATGCGCTACCACGCTCAGCTAACTTTGTATTTTTAGTAGAGACAGGGTTTCTCCATGTTGGTCAGGCTGGTCTCGAACTCCCGACATCAGGTGATCTGCCCGCCTTGGCCTCCCAAGGTGCTGGGATTACAGGCATGAGCCACCGCGCCTGGCTGTTTTATGTATTTCTAAATGGATTAAAAGAAACAATCTTTTATGACATGCAAAAATGATACACAATCCACATTTCAATATCCAGAAATAAAATTCTATTGGAATGCATCCACACCCATTGATTGACATATCGTCCAGGGAAGGTCTCATGCCACAGTGCAAAGTTGGGTAGCAGCAACAGAGACGCCATGACCTGCAAAGCCTATGTTATTGACTCTCTGGCCCTTTCAGAAGACGTTTGCTGACCTCAAAGAGCAGGCGTATCCATGGGGACGGCTTTGGGTCCTCTGCTGGTGTCTTTTAGTAGAGTTACATTTTTGACGATACCCATGGGGTCGCTCTGGTTTGAGACCTATGCCCTCCAGTGGCCCTTGAAGTCCATTGTGAGTCAGGACTGGACATGGTGACAAGGCTTCCTGGTGGCGGGACAGGACTGCCCATTAAGATGAAGTCTGAGGGCCTCCAACCATGCACCGCGTGCGCCGGCAGCTTATTATTCAGCATTTATCACCGTGCCTTGAACGTTCAGCAAAGTGAAAAATAGTTTGCCAATGAAGTAAAGTGGAAAATTAATTTGGTTTTCCTCCTATTGGGAGTGAATGCTGAAATTAAAAATGAAGGCTCCAGTCACTGGTGTGTTTTCATCTTAGACTGAGTTTTACCCACTTAGAAATCGTTGAGGTTGTGAGGATTATTTCCTTTTGAAAGTAATTCTTGCTGGCCAATGGGAACTGTCTAGTGAGATTTGTTGGAGGTAACAACGGAGTGGTTGTACAGAAAGATATTTATTGTTAAGAGCAGATATTATAAACTGAAAATGTACAACCTTCAGACAGCCTAACTTCACATCAGCTGGCTGTTAGGAGAGGAAATGAAAAAGGCCTAGAACTTAAAAGCGCCAAATATGCAGCTCTCTGAGATATCTAATTTCACATTATTTATCATTTATAATGTAATGCTGCATTTTCTCTGAAACTCTTGAGGGTCTAATTTCAGTAGAATTTCCAGCAAGTATTTTGAGCACGACTAGGAGCTGTTAGTAAACACTAGGAGAAAAAATTCCTGACTTGCTTGCTGAAGGAAATCCTCTGAATGAAGCTGTTATATAAAATATCCTGACTTGGCCAGTTCTTATCATATAAGGACAAGGTGAGGTTTCTTAGTTGGTTTCTTGCTTGTTTTTTTAAACCACTGGGCTTCTGCTTAGATATGGCGGAGATGATCCAACTTCTCTGGTACCCATCTTCAGATCAATTCCACCAGCACTGGCCTGCAGCAACCAGGCAGAGGCAGAAGAGTGGAAGGAGACGGGGGAGGGTCAGGGGTTGGTGGGGATGGTTGGATACATAGCCACGCTGAGGCGGTGGCTTTTCCTGGCTGCCTTCAGTCCTGCTCTCAGTGACCATTCTGAATATCATTGCAAGAGATACTCGCTGCTGCAAACACAGGACTTGCCCTTGTCAACTGAGAAATGACAGATGAGAGCAAATGTTACTGACAGAAGGGATATCAGGCGTCCATATAAAAGCTGAGCCATATGGGGCCCGTTGATGTAAGGATAAACCCTTGTCTGGATTTTACTGTGTAAGAATGGGTTCTCATTACAGCAGAGCATGCATGGAAACATGGAAATGCTGGAAACATCTTGATTACTTACTTTAAACATTTAAGGCAACAAACAATAAGGATTGACACTGAAAATATTTAACAACTACAGGGCATAGGCATTGGCCTGTGAAGATAAATGTGGTTGTAAACAGTACATCCAGATATATCAGAGAATATTGGCCAAGTATCAGCTGACATAGAATGGTTTTAGAAAATTTTCTGTAGGAATTACTAACTACAAGTATTTCTGGCACAAAGAGATGGACTTCAGTGATGTGGGAAAGCCACATTCAGGGTACTGGTTTCTCGATAATTCCAGTAATGAGGTCATTCCCCGTTAGTGTTTCTAATGGCATGTGACCCCACATTCCCCAGGCAGCCTGATTCAGTCCATCCAGCATTTACCCAATGCTGCCAGGAGTGGGCACTCAGCTGGTCCCTGGGGATACAAAGTACAAGGCACAGCCCTTACTCTCTGGGAGCCCACTTTTGGGTAGGGAAGAAGACAGATGCGTTTCTAGTAGGTTAAAATCGTGACCTTGGTTTATTCATCCATAGCAGTAACGTAGAACTGTTCTGGTGTGAATTCAACATGGGAGCCACAAATGAGAGGGGTGCTGAGCCACAGAGCTGGGGGCCCCACTCAGGTGGAGGCTCAGGAAAGTCCTCCTGAGGCTGCTCAGCTCAGCTGTGTCTTGAAGGACCCATGGCCAGCATTGCCCAGGCAAGGAAAGGCAGAGCGAGCACATGCAGAGGAAACCATGTGCAAGCTGAGGGGGTACACAGCCAGTTTGCAGAATTTCAGCAGCTCGTTAGTGCTGCAGTCTTAGGAGATGAGGCTGGACAGTTGGGCAGGGATCAGATCACGAGGAGTCTTGTATGTCATGCTTTGGGGTTTGGATTTCATCCTGAAGACAATGAGAACTCATTGATGGGTTTTTTAAGTGGAGGGGAGGGGATCTGATCAGGTACAAGTTTCTTTTTTAGGAAAATCCTCTGGCAATGAGGCTGGAGGCTGGTCTAGTTTTACCAGTAATGAGGCTGGCAAAGAAATACAAGCATGAGATGATGGTATCTTGGCCTGGAATATTAGCAGTTGGGATGAATGAAGGAGAACTTGGACTGGGGCAAGACAAAGAGAGGGCTGGGCAAGTACAGTACCACAATATAGGCGAGAAAGATGGGCTTCTGCTGTGAGGCCTGGGGAGCAGAGAGGATATCGGAGAGTCAGAGGAGCGTTAGGAGGGGCTGCCAGCAGGACTGTGTCATTGGCTGGGAGAGGAGTGGGGACCGGCAGTTGCTTCCACATTCCTAACTCAATACAGTCACTCCCCGAGAGAGAGAGCTTAGGAGGAGTGGGGAGGAGGCATGTGGAGGATGTCTCTCCCTTACCCAACTCATCTGGTCAGAGTAAAACCAGCCTCATGGAGGTAATTGGAAAGTAAAAACTAAAAAGAGAAGCAGAAAGAAGTGGCCTACTCACATTATACAGGAGTGCAAAGGAACTGATTGGAGCTGATTGGATGAAACTCATTTAAAATATTGAGCAGAAGGACAGAGTTCTAGCAGGGTATGGACAGTACAGTATTATTTCCAGATGTTTCCGAGCATGCAAAACGGTGCCACAGATTGCTAAAGAAATTGTCTATGTGCATCAAAGGACACCGAGGAAAGGGCAAACATCAAATTCTGGACAGTGTTTACCTGAGGAGGGATATTATGGGGAAAAGGTATAAGGGACTTTGATAACATTTCTTAATATGAATGGTGAGTATGGACAATCTGCTATTCATTATACATATGTCTTCACTATTTCATGACTCTGCAAAAGTCATCAGAGACTCATCACCTGAGACTGTCATTCTAACATAGCTCCTACAGGTTGGTGCAAAAGTAATCACAGTTTTTGCTATTTAAAAAAAAAAATTGGTTAATTACAAAAACAGCTATTACTTTTGCGCCAACCTAATAAAAACAGCTTTCTTCTCTCCTCTTATCCAGAGCCTTCAGGGAGGAACCCCAGAGCCCACAGCACTGCCTGCTCCTCAGGCTCTGGGTTTCTGGCTTCCCCACAGGTCACAGCTTGGAGTACACACCCGTGGTCATGGTGTTTGACCTTTATGATATCTACAGGAACTCTCTCCTGCCCCTTCTTTTCAGAGACCACAAAACAGATCAGACAAATAGGGTGTCTGGGTGGCTGCTATGGATTAAGAATCCAAGGTCATGATTTGACCCACTAGAAATGAACTTGAAGATTGCCTTACCCCTAAAGGGTCATTTGTTCTCCCTTGGGGTCCTGGTCCCACAGCCAACAATACGCTGCTGGTGTATTGCACTCTGCTGGAGTTCCACAGGCTGGTTCATAAATTGAATTTCATTTTCAGAACCAGGTGGAAATGAAGAAATAATTTCACATACTATACATTTATTGAAATTATATCACAATAAGCAATGAAGGAAAATTTCTCTGGTAATATAATTTCAAGGATCATTTCATGAGTTTGCAGCTAGAACAGCATCTGAAAATATCTGGGGTTGGTAAGCACAGGGAGAAACTGCCCATATTCTATTTTGAGCATGAAGGGAGAAGAGAGCAGTGTCCTTTGCAGAGTCCCCACTCGGTGGCTCTCCTCCTGTCCGGCTTCTTGAATTCTTGTCCCTCTGTAGTACTCGCTGTTGACATTTTGCAATCGTGCATATCCTGATTTAGACACCGTTTCTTTATCTTCATAGAGGGCCTAAAATTACAGGACGTGGCACTCAACCCTGGCCATTTTGGTTCCCACATTGGAGTAACTTGACCACATGCCAGACAACCAGCTGGTTTTGATACTATCAGAAAGTGGAAACTCATTTATGATCTGATGCAGGCTAGGCCAGACATTTTTCACCAATTTTGATTAATGTGAGGTTGACTCACTTCACAAATTCACAGGTGTTTACCAAAATTACATCATTTTATTTTAGGAGATTTATGGCAGGTTAAAATGTGAAATTGACTGTGGCATCGACAGTGATGTCTTTGTGGAATATAATCATTTCTATTTCTATAGGAATAGAAACTTCTGAAGTGAGCTAACCATTCATGTAGAGAGAGGGACTTCCATCTGCCAATTTTATCAGCATTTCTATCTGATGCTGATTCCACTTGCATTAACCCAAGTGTGAATTTGGAGGATTTGATTAGCTATTTTATTTTTTAAATTTTTATTTATTTATTTATTTATTGAGATGGAATCTCCCTCTGTTGCCCATGCTAGAATGCAGTGGCGCAATCTCAGCTCACTGCGACCTCTGCCTCCCAGGTTCAAGCAATTCTCCTGCCTCGACCTCCTGAGTTGCTGGGATTACAAAGACATGCCACCATGCCTGGCTAATTTTTGTATTTTTTCAGTAGACCCAGGGTTTCACCATGTTGGCCAGGCTAGTCTCGAACTCCTGACCTCAAGTGATCCTGCCCACTTCAGCCTCCCAACGTTCTGGGATTGCAGGCGTGAGTCACCACATCTGGCCTGATTCGCTTATTTTAAACAGTGTATAATGAGACATATAAATTAATGTATCAAGCTCTTCCAGTTTCTTTTGTAACCAGAAGCTAGTACTTGGATACTGCTGTATTTTGTTTCATTTCCTGCTCCTCACCCCTCTGCCACCAAAGCCCAATCCGTTTATCCTGTACACATTCAAGGTTAACCCAAAGTCAAATTGTGAATTATTAAGGAATGAAATGCTGATGAGTCAGGTGGGACCAGCTATATAACCACCCCACCTTCCTTACTGAACTTGCTGATTGTAAGGTGGAGTCCTACTGATAATGTGCAGACGCCACATCTCTGGAGAAGTGACTCCTTTTGTGTGAACTGCAATCAGATTGTCTTCCCTGAATAAAAGGGAAATTTAGGAGACATTTTACAGTTTTTTAAAAGACTCCTGAGGAAGGCAAGTGCCGTGAGATTAAGGCCAGCCGCAAGTGCTCCTGCAATGCCCAGTTTGCTCCACGCATCTGATAATCAGCTCTCCTCTGCATTTCTTTCCTTCTCTGTTTTGATGCTGGTTTGATTGTGCTGTACATTTGCTGTCTTGCCCAGGTATAATCAGCAGGAGTAGTCATTTGAGATAAAAGTGTCTTTGACTTTCATACACATTTTTTGAGACAAAAGAAAAAACCAGAAGTCATTTTTAGCTTTAGAAATATTGTACTGCCTCTACAGTGTTTCCAGAGATAGTTGGTAGCAGGGAATGGAGTTGAAGAGAAATCTATCACTGTGATAGTAAAATTAACAAAAATGGTAGAGTGCTAACTTTTTGAGTGATTGCTATGTACCTTGCATTGTGCTTAGTGGATTTTCGTTGTGTTTAATGAGATAGATATACATGCAGCAAAATACACAAATGTGGCTTATAGCTTGATGCATTTTACAAATGTATGTACTTCTATAACTACCACCCAAATCAAAATAGAATATGTCCAGTAATTCAGAAGGCTCCTACCTTCTGAATTCAGAAGGCTTTCCTCATTCATAACTATTACTTCCAGCTGCCTCACCCAGGTAACCACTATTCTGACTTTTATGATCTATTATTTTTGCTCCTTGAACTTGATGGAAATGGTCATGTAATATATGCTCTGGGGTCTGGCTTCTTTTGCTTGACATTACATTTCAGATTCATCCATGTTCCAGTGTGTTTCTATGCCAAGTATTCTTTTTCATAGCTGCATAATATTCCATTGCATTAATATGTCAGTATCTGTTCCACTGTTGGGGACATTTGAGTTGTTTCCATGTGTGGCTGTTATGAACAAAGCTGTCACAAATATTCTTGTGTGTGTGTGTCTTTTGCGGGCACATTAATCCATTTCTCTTGAATATATATCTAGAAGTAGAATGGCTACATCAGAGGGTAGGTATAGGGTTTTTTAGCTTTGGGGATAAGATTCAGCAGTTTTCCAAAGTGGCTGTATCACTTTAGCTTCACACTAGCAATGTATGGGCATTGTGGTTTTTCTACATCTTCTCTAAAACTTGATACTGTCAAACATTTTAATTTGAGCTTTTCCTCTGTGTTACAGTCATATATCACCTAACAATGGAGATACATTCTGAGAAACATGTCATAGGTGATTTCATCATTGTGGAACTATTATAGAGTATATGTACAGAAACCTAGATAATGCAGCCTACTATACACCTTGGCTAGATGATGTAGCCTATTGCTCCTAGGTTACAAACCTATATGGCATGACTGTATTGAATACTATAGGCCACTGTAACACATGGGTAAGAAATTTGTGAATCTAAATGTATGTATACATAGAAAAGGTAACGCATTGTGCTATGATGTTATGATGTCCATAACATTGCTAGGCAATAGGAATTTTTCAGCATCATTTGATCTTATGAGACCACCATTATATATGTAGTCTGTCATTAACCGAAACGTTATTACGTGATACAAGACTGTATTTTGAGGATTAATGGTGTTGAGCACCTATTCGTATCCTTATTTGACACTAGATACCCTCACTTATGAAATGCCTTTTAAAGTCCTGTGTCTAGTTTTAAAATAGTGTTTTGTATCTTTTTCTTATTGACTTGTAGGAGTTCTTAACAGAACATAAGATATATGTATTGTAGATGTCCTTTCTCCATCTATGGTTTGATTTTCATTCTCTTAATGGTGTCTTTTGATGAATATAAGTTCTTGATTTTTCTTGTCTGATTTATCCCTTTTTTTCTTTTAAAATCAGAGCTTTTCTGTATGCTTTTTTAAAAAAATCTTTGCCCCAAGATCATGAAGATATTCTGCTATGTTTTCTTTTAGAAGCATTTTGGTTTGACCTTTCTGAGTTAGGTCTATTATTTATGTGAAAATGATTTGTGTTTATGGTGGGAAACGGGTTGAGGTTCATTTTCTCCCCCTGACAGATGTCTACTAGACCCTGAACCATTTGTTGAAAATGCTTTCTTCCTCCAAGTGCATTGCATTGGCATTCTGAATGTTTTCCATGTTTTCCATTCATTAATTCTCACAACTCTAAGATATAGGTATTGGTTTGATTCCTAATATACGTATGAGAAAACTGAGGCACAGAGAGATTATATAATGTATCCTGCCATGCAGCAAGAGCTCAAAGTCTTGTTACTTCAGCCTCTGCCTTTGCACGCCTGGCTGCTGCTGTGTTTTCTTTTTCCTGGGTAAATTATATGGCAAAGCGAGAAGGAAATGCCCACCGAGCCACATGATCGAACTGGAGGTGGTGGGGATGGCATAGCAACTTGGGTGAGTGTCCTTGATAAGACAGCGTCTCCTGGCAGGGCTCAGTCTGACCTTTGCAGCGAGAACGCCTGGGTGGTGGACAATCTGTCCAGTTCTTCTCTGTTTGGCAGGAGGACTCTCTTGAATGCCCACATCTGTTTCCATTGCAGCTGTGTTTCCTCAGGTGTTGTGGAGTGAGGTTCTGGACCAGGGTGGGGACTTCCGTTCTGGGACTGGATTTAGCTACGACAGACGCAAATTTGTGCTGCAGTTTAGTGCTACATTTAGTGCTACAGTCAGTACCCTGAAGCACTTGAAGATAACAAAGGCAAACTGTTCTGTTAACTCCTTCAACAAGTATTTATTGAGTGTATACTATGTGGTTCCACGTACTGGAAAAATGGCAGTGAGCTAAACAGATGAGGACCCCTGCCCTCGAGGAACTAACATTCAAAGAAGGATCTTTTATAAAGGCTCTTTCACACTGCTGACCCTGAAGCTCTGTCAATTATAGATGAACTGAACTTGACCAATCACTTCTCCTTTCCCCAAGCTTCTCCACCCCCACCGGCATTTTGACAGCCTAGTTCTTCTAGGTACAAATGCTAGACAATATCCCAATTTCTTAACCATTTTATAGTAATTCTTAAAACTGGAAAATGGAAAGACAATGAGTCCTATCTGGTTCTAGCAAATGAATTCAGTTGTAGGCTATGCCTTCTGTGGTTTTACCAACAAACTGACACACAGCTGCCGCTTCGTTATTCTGCAGGCCTTTTCAAGATTATGTTCAGCAAGCGTGCAAGGCCCTTATCAATAAGGAAACTGATTTTTTTAATTTAATCCTGCAAACCACTGGTTTCTCTTCTATGCCTTTGAGGCATTATGTTAAATGTCCTCAGATGCAGCCTGTGGTCTAACACATAAATATGGAATAATCGTGCCAGACATAGGAATCTTATGCTCCTTGGATCTGCTGCGATTCAGCAGGTTGCATTTGACAGAGTTGTTTTCATTCCTTTATTAATCTTCAGTTTTTCTTCCTCAATTTTTTTTTGCTCATACCCCACCCTCACCCATATAATGTTTAACCATTCAGGAATTCAATCCAACATGTGTTTCTGAGACATCTACTGCATGAAAGACCATAACGTGTACTTGGGGAAAAGCAAATGAATAGGACCCAGTACATTACTCAAGGACTTTCCAGTCTAGTTGGGGAGGAACTCATATTCCACCTATTATTGCACCAGGGAAAGTGAACCAAGTCCACACAGAGGTGTTGGTAGTGGTAGAAACAGTTACCGGTTACTAAGCATTTATTATTTGCCAGTGCATAATTGCAAATGTTCTCTCTCATCTAAAGACAATCTTTCAAAGTAGATTATTATTGCAAATGTTCTCTCTCATCTAAAGACAATCCTTCAAAGTAGATTGAATTATCCCTTGCTTAGAGAACTGAGGCTTGGAGGGGATGGATGTCCTTTTCAAGGTTTTACAGCTTGTGTGTGAAAGCCAAGGATTTAAATCCAGGACCACCAGCTCTAAGGCTGGCTCTGCCTTGGAGTATTTGTGTATTTAGAACATTTACATTTAATGTAATGATTGATATGTTAGGGCATAAGTCAACCATTTTATTTATTGTTTTCTCCTCCCTCTCTCTTCTGTCCCTACTCTGTCATCCTAAGAGGGAGAAAACACAGAGGAGAGGCAGATTCATCCAGTTTAGAGAAAGGCAGTGGCATCGTAATTGTTTTTAATTAAACTTGTTAAATATGGTGACAATTATAAGTTCTTTTGTAGTTTTAAGAAATAATACAGAAAGATGTCAGGCACAGTGGCTCATGTCTGTAATCCCAGCACTTTGCGAGGCTGGAGCAGGCAAATTAGCTGAGGTCAGGAGTTCAAGACCAGCCTGGCCAACATTGTGAAACTCCAAAAATTAGCTGGGTATAGTGGCGCATGCCTGTAATCCCAGCTACTAGGGAGGCTGAGAAGGGAGGATTGCTTGAACCCAGGAGGGGGAGGTTGCAGTTGGTAGACTCTGCCATTGGTAGAGTCAAACAGAGTTCCCTCCTGTTGACCTTCTATAGTCACACTCACTTCCCTTTTGGACCTCCCTCTTTCTAACCTCCAGCAACCACTTCTCTGTGCTCCTTTTCTGTAATTTCGTCATGACAAGAATGCTGCATAGGGGTCGGGCGCAGTGGCTCACGCATGTAATCCCAGCACTTTCAGAGGCTGAGGCTGGCAGATCACCTGAGGTCAGGAGTTTCATAAATATGGAGTAATCGTGCCTGGCATAGGAATCTTATGCTCTTAGATCTGTTGCATTTGACAGAGTTGTTTTCATTCCTTCATTAAACTTCAGTTTTTCTGCCTGGCCAAAATGGCGAAACTCTGTCTCTACTAAAAAATACAAAAAAGTAGCCAGGCATGGTGGTGGGTGCCTATAATCCCAAATACTTGGGAGGCTGAGGCAGGAGAATCACCTAAACCTGGGAGGTGAAGGTTGTAGCGAGCTGAGATCACACCACTGCACTTTAGCCTGGGCAACAGAGAGAGACTCTGTCTCAAAAAAAAAAAAAAAAAAAAAAAGCACTAGGCATTATTCTAGGTTCATTCAGGTTGTTGTGTGTATAAATAGTCTATTCCGTTTTGTTGTCGAGTGTCCGTGATATGGATGCACCAGTTTGTTTAGCCATTTGTCCATTGAAGGACATCTGGGTTGTTCCCATTTTTTGTTGTTGTTGTTGTTGTTGTTGTTGTTGTTATTTTTTGTTTTGCTATTATGAATAAAGATGTTATAAACATTCAGATGCAGGTTTTTGTGTGAACACAACTCTTCATTTCTCTGGGAGAAGTGTCCATGAGTGAAATTGTTGAATCATAGAGTAGTTACATACTTAGTTTTTTAAGAAATTGCCAAATTATTTTCCAGAGCAGCTGTACCATTTTAAATTCTCACCAGCAGTGTAAGAGTAATCCTGTTTTTCTGTGTCCTTGACAGACTTTGGTGTTGTCACTATTTTTTAATCCTAGCCATTCTGAAAGGTATGTGGTGGTATCTCATTGTGGTATTAATTTGCATTTCCCTAATGGCTAATGAGGCTGGACATCTTTTCATATGCTTATTTGCCATCTGTGTTTCCTCTTCAGTGAAATGTATCTTTATGTCTTTTATCCATTTTCTAATTGGGCTGTTTGTTTTTCTTACTATTGAGTTTTGAGAACTCTTTAAATATTCTAGATATTAGTCCTTCTTTGTCAGCTATGTGGCTTGCAAATATTTTCTCTCACTCTGTGACTTGTCTTTTCGTCTTGTGAACAAGGTCTTTCACAGAGCAAAAATTTTACACTTTGGTTAAGTACAATTTGTCAATTTTTCCTTTTGTGGATTATTCTTTTTGTGTCACGTCCAAGAACTCTTTGCCTAGCCTTAGATTCTGAAGATTTCCTTTAATCTTTTCTCTCTAAAATATTTATAGTTTTACATTTAAGTTCATAATCCCATTTGAGTTATTTTTGTATAAGATGTGAGATTTAGGTCAAGGATTATTTTTTGGCCTTTGAGTGTCCAGCTGTTTCTGTTTGCTGAAAAGGCTAGCTTTCCTCCATTGAATTGCTTTTGCACCTTTGTCAAAAATCACTTGGTCCTGTTTCTGTGGCTCTATTTCTGGATTTTCTGTTCTATTGTATTAATATTTAGGTCTATCCCTCTGCCAGCGCCACATAGCCTTGATTACAGAAGCTACATAATATATTTTGCAAACAGGTAGAATGTTTTCCCCCACTTTATTATTTTTTTAATATAATTTTTTTTTTTTTTTTTTTACAAAGATCGGGTCTTGCTATGTTGCCCAGGTTGGTCTCAAACTCCTGGCTTCAAGTGATTATTCAGCCTCAGCATTCCAAAGTTCTGGGATTACAGGCGTGAGCCACTGTGCCTGGCCCCCACTTGTTTTTTTACGAAATATTTTGGTTATTCAAGTTACATTGAATTTCAATACAAATTTTTAAAGCATCTTGTCTATATCACCAAAAATCTTGTTGAGATTTCGATAGAAATTATGTTAAACGTATATATAGGTTTGCCTTTGGCTTTCAGGAGTTTTATTATGATGTATCTTAGTGTGGATTTTTTTCTGTTTATCTTTGGTGTTTACTGAGCTTTTCAAATTTGTACGTTTTGGTCTCTTTTCAAATTTCAAAAGTTTTTTAGCCATTGTTTTCTCAAGTACTTTTTCAGCATAACCCTGTTTCTCTCCTCCTTTGGGACTCCAAGGACATACAGTCAGATCTTTTATTATAGTCTCACAGGTTCTTACCGAGGCTCTGCTCAATTTTCTTTTTCAGTCTATTTTCTCTCTGTTGTTCAGTTTGGGTAATTTCAATTGTTCTGTCTTTTAGCTCATTGATTCTTTCCTACCTACCTTCCATTCTTCTGCTGAGCTCCTTTACTGAGCTTTTTTGTTTCATTAGTTTTTAAAATTCTGATATTTTCATTTGACCCTCTCACAGTTTCCATTTCTTTGATGAGAGTTTCTATTTTATTTGCTGAGACTTTTTTATTTCATTTGTTTCAAGTGAGTTTATAATTGCTTGTTGAAGCATTTTTATTATGGCTGCTTTAATCTCTCTCTCTGATAACTCCAATGTGTTTGTCTTCTCAGTGTTGGCATCTATCATCTTTTTTTCCATTCAGTTAAAGATGTTTCTGGTTCTTGTTGTGATGAACGAATGATCTTCTTTTTGTTGTTTTTGTTGTTGTTGTTGAAGACGGAGTCTTGCTCTGTTGCCCAGGCTGGTGTGCAGTGGTGCAATCTCAGCTCATTGCAACCTCTACCTCCTGTGCCTCAGCCTCCTGAGTAGCTGGGATTACAGACACGCGCAACCATGCCTGGCTAGTGTTTTGTAGTATTAGTAGAGATGGGATTTTGCCATGTTGGGCAGGCTGGTCTGGAATGCCTGACATTAAATGATCGGCCTCCCAAAGTGCAGGGATTACAGGCATGAACCACCGCACCTGGCCGTGATGAGTGATTTTCAATGAAAACCTGGACACTCGTGTTATAAAACTCTGGATCTTATTTAAATCTTCTATTTTATTTGCTTTTTCTGACACTACTTTGGCTGGGAGTGCCACATTGCTACTGCCAGGTGGAGGTAAAAGTCCAGATTTCTCACTAGGCTTCAGTTGACACCCAAGAGGGGAGAAATCCTCATTGCTGCTGGGCAGTGATGAGAGTTCTGCTCCCCACTCAGCCTCCACTGACATCTGCCTGGGTTGGGGGAGGGTCAGAGTGCCTCCTTACTGCTCCCCACGTGGCTTCCCCTGAACTATGGTGGTGGTGGTTTTGTTATCACTGGTGGCTGGTAAGAGTCCAAAATCTCCACAAGGCCTCTCTTGGCACCATCCTGGTGGGGAGGGGAAGGGATACCTCCTTACTGCTGGGTGGGGGTGCAAGTCTAGGCTTCCCAACTGATCTGTGCTGACACTGGGGGCAGGCAGGGGTGAGAATTCTGGCTCCCTGCTCAGCCTGGCTTCCTCTGACCCCACCCTGCCAGTTAGGTTAGGGTGCCCCTTTATAGCCTCACCAGTGTGGAGGCATGCTGGCCTTTGCTGGCATGTGGGCATGAAGATACAGTTTTATTCTGTGGGATTTGGCTGGAGTAGAGTAGTTGTTGTCTAAAAGTGTTCTGTCTGGCTACGTCGTGTCTTTCTTGGCTTTTGTGTTTGCACAGAGAGCAGGCTTTGCTTGGTTTTTTTGTTTGTTTGTTTGTCTTTGCCCCCTGATATTTTCAGGTTCTGGTTCCTGCAGCTTCAAGTCTGAGATGCATGAGACAAAAAGAAAACCCAGGGAATTCATCACCCTGTCATTATTTGGATCTCATGGGCCATAGCTAGTCTTCCTCCTCCTCTCCACTTTTCAGAGTCTTCTTATGCTGGTTTTATACACAATATATAGCTCTTATATATATTTTATACATATCATCAAGTACAACATTAGTTGTATTTAGTGGAAGAAATAATTCAGAAATAAGTCACTGCCCTCCCCAAGAAGAACCACCTCCCGATTTCTAACACCTAAACTGGGTTGTTAAAAGTTAGAAACAACTGGGAGAGAAGAAGGGGAGGGACAGTCCATGTTGACAGTGTGAAAACAAGAGGTATATGCTCAGGAAAGTGCTGTACAGTGAGAATATGTCATTCTCACACTTGCCCTTCAGGAATTCCAGTAAACGGGTTTGCCAAAGAGAAAAGGAGAGAGAGTCCTATTGAAACATCATGAGAGGTTGCTACCTCCAGGTTCTGCAACCATCTTGGGATGGTAGGCAGTGGGTAGAATAAGCCTGAAGTAACCAACGCATATTGGTAAGAATAAGTGAATACTTTTAAAGGGGTTTTTTTTTTTTTTTTTCCACCAGTGACTAAAAAAAGTAAAGGATTTATATCATTCACTGGGCCAGGCAGTGCAGGTCAAGATGCCTTCCTTAACATTATAAAAGGGGAAGAACAAGGAATTAATTAAGGCTACAGGGACACATTGACCAAGAAGGGTTAGGATATCAGAAAACCAATCGTGGCTTGTACGCTTTGTACACTGAACTGTAGTTTATGGGAGATTTTTACTACGCTCAATTTCACCTCCTGTCACATGGGTCCCTGGGGTCAGACCTGGCTCTGGAGGATGAGAGAGATGAGAGGAGGGCTGGGTGTGATTAGGAAACAGAGACGGAACAAGGGTGTTAGGAGGGCATGGGGAGGGGGGTGCACTATGCATGACCTGCATGACCTTGGCTGCACCATAAGATGCTTATTTTCAGGCACAGGCTAACATGGCACCACATCTTTTAGATAATAGGTCACCATTTATCTCTTCCGAAAACAACAGTGGTGTTTAAAAATCATTTTGTCTACATCAAGGATGGGAAAATCTAGCCTAGGAATTGGCTTCAACAGTTGTCACCCTACTGTTGCCAATCAATACAAAGGGGAGTAATACTGAAAATCTCCAGGCAATCAAAGTCCCCCCACCCCTTTTGTTGGTGCAAATGGGCAGGATCGACAGGGCAAGGCAGGGGCATTACATCATCAGGGAAAAACAGACTTCAGAGGACCTCTCCCAGGCCACAAATTATGCAATTATTCACTCACCACACTTAAGAAAAATCAATTCTGCAGCATTGCCTGGTGACTCGGTAGTTTCTTTCCTCTAAATCTATCATTCCTCTTTATAGTCATTCAACATCATCTTTTTAAAATCTCCACTGACAAAGCAGATACCAAATGTCACATATTCTGTTAACTTTCAATGGAAAGGAAAACAAAATTCTCACGTGTGCTTTCTTGCTTGAGAATGTGTCTTACGGTTTATTTTTCTGAAGGGAGTTGTGTGGATAGCTCTGTACAGTTACAAGTGTTATTTCATGTGATGGCCCCCAGCAGGGGTAGTGTGGCCCATGAGTGCCTTGTGGAGGGGAGGATGAGCCAAGTCCTAGAGGTGGATGATTGACAGGCTGGCTATGGGAAGCCACCTCCCATGTAATGCTGGGCTTGGTGGGACCCAGAGAACAGAGCAGATTATTTTCCTATGATATCTACAGTCATGGTCTATGAGCAGATGCTGTTTCAAATCTGTAAGGACAAATGTATGTCCCAGAAGTCACCAACTGGGGCCCCTGGGCCAGGTCCATCCCAAAAAGTCTTTGGTTGGCCCCAAGGATTTTTTGTCATTTACTTTGAGTTAGCTGACAATATTAAAAAATTGTAAGATTTCACATAAAAATTCAAGCATAGAGACTTTCTTTAAAACCGAGAAGATTTGGCAACACCAGACCTGTGCTTCCATCAGCTGACTTGAGAGTCACCTACCCCTGGGGCACAGGGCTCTCCAGCTTGCCCCAGTCCCACTTGGCTTCCTTCCACTTCTGCTGACATGTCCCTGGTATGTGGCTGAGGTACAGTGATAGCCTTGGGGCTCGAGTCAGCAGCTCACTGAGGCCTTCAGGGGAGGTCACATTGATACCAGCTTTCAGAATGTCCTTTGCCCTTTTATTTGAGAAAGAATTTTCTTGAAAGTAATGGCACTGCTAATGAAAATTGATCTTTCTTTCTAACAGTTTATTTTCTAGAGAACAAACACAGGATACTCTTAAGCATATGTGCTAACGGTAGAAAGCACAAGCGTGGAGAAATGGCATCTGTGACCATCAGAGGCCAAGCATATTAGCTCTTTGTCTCCACCATGAGCCATTGGCCTGGTCTCAGGGAATGAGGTGATCTGCAATTTCCATGGTATTGAGTGGTGATAGGAAGGTCCGAAATTCCACGTTAGCCAGTACCTATGCTGCTGTAGCTCTCACCACCTTGAATTATAGAAAAATTGTCTGAATTATCTACCTCTCCTTTCCAGATGTGAACCCCTTGAGTGCCTAATAATATCCCACACTTACTGTGTGCTTAAGATGTGCTAGACATAATGCTAAGCACTTGATCCAAATGAACTTCATTGCATGCTCTCAATAACCTTTTGAGGCAGGAATGTTTTTCATCCCCATTTTTCAGATGAAAGAATGAGGTGCACAGATAGTTGGTGATTGACAGGCAAGCAGAGCTGGCAGGCTTGAATATTTACAAATTTGTTGAACTGTGTCTAAGCAGCATAGCACTTGAGTGATTTCATTTTATTGCAGCCGCTTTATGAAACTATATATATATATGTGTGTGTGTGTGTATATATATATATATACACACTATACTGTAAATTAATATATTTATACATTTTTATTGCTGTATGGAGTTCACACAAATCACATATATGTAATTTATGGGTGATAAAGGAATGTTCAAGGGAAATAAGAGACCAATTGGTTGTTCACTTTCTTCTTTGAGGCTCTTGACAAAACCAATGACACATATTTGACAGTTTTAAAAAGTTTTAAATTTGTTTCATTTTGTAACCAAACAAAACACCAGTGAACAGAATGTATACATATATACACATGTCTTGAGGCACATGTGGAATTGAATCCTGTAAGTGAAATAAATGGGTCACAAGGTATGTACATTGTACATTTCAAGAGATATTGCCAAGTTTTCCTCCTGTAAATGTTCTACCAGTCTACATTTCAGCCCTTAGTTTGGAAAGAATCCACTTTCCCACACCCTGATGCTGGATTTTTATAGGGGTGCGTGTATGTGTATTTGCCATAGTAAGGAAAAGACAAGGTACTTCCTTGTTGCTTTTTTAATTGAGGTAAAATTCATATAATGCAAAAGTATTTTAAAGTAAACAAGTGGTATTTAGTGCATTTGCAATGCTATGCACAGGCACTTTTATCTAGTTCCCAACCCTTTAAAAAAATATTTATTTATTTATTTATTTTTGAGACAGGGTCTTGCTCTGTCACCCAGGGTGGAGTGCAGTGGTATGATCTTGGCTCACTGCAACCTCTGCCTCCCGGACTCAAGCAATTCTCCTGCCTGAGCCTCCCAAGTAGCTGGGATTATAGGTGCCTGCTACCACACCCAGCTACTTTTTGTATTTTTAGTAGAGACAGGGTTTCACCATGTTGACCAGGCTGGTCTCAAACTTCTGACCTCAAGTGATCCACCTGCCTTGGACTCCCAAAGTGCTGGGATTAGAGGCATGAGCCACTGCACCCAGTCTAGTTCCCAAATCTTTTCATTGCCTCCAAAGAAACCTCATACTCGTTAAGCAGTCATTTCCTATTCCCCAATCCCTACTGCCTGCCCCCCACAACCCTGTACTTAAAAACTGCTAATCTGCTTTCCATCTTTGTAAATTTACCTACTCTGGACATTTCATTTAAAGAGAATTGTACAATATATGACCTTTTGTGTCTGTATTCTTTCATGTAGCATAATGTTTTCAAGGTTCATCCACATAATAGCATGTGTCACAACTTCATTCCTTTTTGTTTGAATAACATTCCATTGAATGTATGTACAACAATTTGTTTATTCATTTGTTCATGGACATTTGGGTTGATTCCACTTTTTGGCTATTGTAGGTAGTGCTGATGTGAACATTTTGTAAAAGTATGTAACTGAGTACCTGTTTTCAATTATTTGGGGTTTGTATGCATGATCATACAAACTTCTTTGTTTCCCTTCTTGGGAAACTGCCACAGCAGCTGCAGCATTTTACATTCCCATTGGCAATGGATGAGACTTTCCATTTTTCTGCATCCTCACTAACACTTGTTATTTTCTGTTTTAATTATAGCCATCTTAGTAGGTGTGAAGTGGTATCTCATTGCAGTTTTGATTTCATTCTCTAATGATTAATAATGTTAAGCATCTCTTCATGTGCTTGTTGGCGATTCATATATGTTTCAGGGAATGTCAACTGAGGTTCTCTGTCCATATTTAAATGGATTGCTTGTCTTTTGTGGCTGAGTTGTAACAGTTCTTGATGTGTTCTGGATATTAAATCTTTATTTGATAGATGATTTGCAAATATTTTCTCCCATTCTGTTATCTTTTTACTCTCTTGATGATGTCCTTTGATATACATTGTTATTTTATTTTCTTTAAATATTGTTTTAAATTTTATTTTTTCAGTTGCTAAAGAACTCTAGCATCTTTTTAGTATATATGATCCCATTGTATTTATCTTTCAGTATCATCCATGTTCAAATCTTTACTCCCTTTTCTAAAGTGTTTCCTTCTAATACAATCATAGGAGTTACTTTCATAGCCTGAATATCAGTATTTTCTTCCAGTCTATTAAGCATCTTATAACTTTTTATGTAATAACATTTGTCATGTAACAGTTACTTGTTATAGTTCAGCTGTTCATCTTTCATGGCTTCTAGATATTTTGTCTTGTTTAGAAAGATTTCCAATATTATCAAAATATCCTTTAAATATTTTTGAAAATTCTACTTTTTAATGTTTATGCCTTTAATTCATTTTAAATTTAGTTTGGTGTAAGGCTTTAAATATGGACCATAACATTATTTTATCCCTAAATGAATTACTATTGTACACAAATACCCCTTTTGATTTAAAATAGTCCTTTTATAAACTAAATTCCCATCGATATCTTACTGTTTTCTTCCATGGATCTATCCATCTCTTCCTGTGCTGAGACCACAGTGTTTTACTTAATACTGCTTTAGCGTAGGTTTTGATATGCAGTATGGCAATATTCCTCTCTCATTGTATGTTCTCACTTGCCTAGACCAGCTTGGCCATAGAGACCCCTACTCAAGCAGCACTGAAGGCATTAAGAAGCAGATACCCAGATAGAACAGCAAAGTGGGACTATCGGGGGCCAACAGCCTTTGGAGCTGAGAGCCTCAGGGGGCTGACAGCATTCTGGGCTGAGGGCCTTTAGCAAATTCTGACCTATGTAGTTATTCTCTCTGAACAGGTGATTATTATTAACAGGAGGTGTTTTGTGTTTTCTCATAGAACCAAGATAAACTAGGTAGGTAGCTGGTGCCTGCTTACCACTGATCAAGGACTAACCAGAAAGTATTCTCCATGAGGGAGCCATGGGGGAGGGTCACATATCCCGTGCTTAAAGAATTGTTTTAACTGGTATATGTTATACATATGCTGTCTTGCTACTTTAGAATGCCGCAAGTAGTTTTCCACTTAGCATGGCGGGCTAGGTTTTCCTTGCCATCATTCTTCTTAGCAAACAGTGTAATTTTATCATACATTCAGCATTTCTCAACACTCACCAATTATCTTGAATTCTTATTTTTTCTTTCTCTTTTTTCTTTTTCTTTTTCTTTTTCTTTTTTTTTTTTTGAGAAAAGGTCTCACTTTGTCACACTGTCTCTCAGGTTGGAGTGGGGTGGCATGATCTTGGCTCACTGCACCATCTGCCTTCCAGGCTCAAGTGATTCTTTCACCTTATCCTTCTGAGTAGCTGGAACTGTAGGCACATGGCATCATTCTTGACCAACTTTTTAACTTTTTGTAGAAATGGGGTCTCACTATGTTGCCCAGGCTGGTCTCAGACTTCCAGGCTCAAGTGATCCACTTTGGGTCACCCAAAGTGCTGGGATTATAGGCATGAGCCACTGCACCCAGCCTTTGGTCATTCTTATGCATTCTATCTCCCACTTCAACTTATAAATCAAATTGTCAAGTTTTTGATTAAATATGGAATTTTATAAATTAACTTGGGCAGAACTGACTTTACAGTTTTTACTTTTTCATCTAGAAACATGTTAAGCCTTCCCATTCATTAAGTTCTCCTTTTATTTCCTCCAGTATAATTTTTGATACTCTTGATACAGGTCTTACATATTTCATGTAGATGTCTTCCTGTAGGTCTTATAATTTTGTTGCCATTGTTAATTTTTTCTCTTGATATTTTCTAATTGATTATTACTGCTCTTTATGAAAGTTATTTATTCTTGGAGGTTGCTCTGATTCTGGTTAAACTATTCAACACTACTGGTTCTAATTGCCTTTCAGTTTAAACCCTTGGATTTGCAGATAGATAATCATGTCACCTGAAATAGTGATCTTCCCTTCCAGCTTCATGCCTCTTTCTTTGCAGTATTTCTGTGTTAGCAGCAACCCCAACAAGCCTGGGAATGATTGGCTTGTTCCTAGTTTCTAAAGTTTTCTTTAGCATTTCATGGTTTGTCACAATAAATTTCATTGTTTATATGAAATTTAAAAATTCAGAAGTCATGCAGCATATTTAATAACTATTTGCTGGAAAAAGTTAATTTACAAATGTTCCCAAATATGTTACTGTTAGAAGTTTGTCCATTTTGTAGAAATTACAAAATAAGCATTATATTTCTTTTGCTTTATTAAAGTTTTTTTCCCCAGGTTTTAAAACTTGATAATCTCATTCATACTATATTTATGAAATGAATTCATTCCTACAGCAGTTTGGCTGAAGGTCAGTGTCAGTAGAAGAATCACTAAGATGCATTTATTCATATGGCCTCTCATTTTAACTAACATAGTACGTGGCAGTAGTTTCTTTGATTTGAAAGCTTCACTCCTGCCATAAAACGCTATTGCAAAGACTCCCATTAACAATCAAAAATCCTTTCACACACATCCTCCCCCCATGTATTTAGTTTTAAAAACAGTGACCTTGTTTGCAGTGTAAATTCACCTTCAGCTGTCTGTAATAATTTTAGTCTCTCTGCTGTGGAGCAGAATCCTAGCATGGATTCCACTCACAGCTTTGCTTTTCCTCCTAAATGCGCTAATTCAAATGGGTTGCTGAGCATTCCAAAAGGGAAAATTCCTTCTGAAGTGCCCTGATCTGCCACTGGGGTAGAAAGGTCCCTCCTTGCTGCCTTGCTCTGAGCTGGGACTGCCAGGGCTGCCTCCAGGCTCTTTCTCCCCATGGCCCTGCAGCTGGGGATGTTTAATCAACTTCAAAGTTAATTTTGCTCCAGCCCCAGCTTTCTGCAGCAGAATTCTCTTGCCCATCAGCCAAGGACCAGTTCCTGGCTCCAGCTCAGCTGGTATGCCTCACTTCAGCATATTAAATATTTCATCGTGCCTTGGCATTGGGGTTTCCCTGGCCTGGTTAGCAATTAGCTGTGCTTTTAGCTACTTTTGGAGGAAACCCATCATGATCAGGTGATGGGAGCCATATCTAGAATAAGCAGAGGTAGAATGGCACATAGGGTTAAGCATGGGCTTCCAAGGCATCCAACTTCGGTTTGAATTCTAGCTCCTTTGGAGCTGTGGGATGTCGAACAAGTTATTCCCTCCTCTGAGCCACAGCTTCCCTCTGTGTTAAATATGCTTAAACATAGATTTTCTGGAAGAGTTATAGGAGAAGGGGAAAGGATACATCTATTAACAATGCGTGGCAACTGGTAAACCTTTGTGTTAGTTTCATAGGACTGCCATAGCAAAGTGCCATACACTTGGTGGCTTAAGCAGCAGACATTGATGCACAGTTCTGGAGGTTAGGGTCTAAGATTAAGATGTTGGTCCCTTCTGAGGGCCATGCAGAAGAATCTGTTCCATATCTCTTTCCTAGTTTCTTGTGGTTTGCTGGCAATCCTTGGTGGCCTGTAAAAGCATCAGTGATATGGTTTGGCTGTGTCCCCACCCATATCTCATCTTGAATTGTAGCTACCATACTCCCTACATGTTATGGGAGGTAACTGAATCATGGGGCAGGTCTTTCCTGTGCTGTTCTCATGATAGTTAATAAGTCTCATGAGATCTGATGGTTTTATAAAGGGGAGTTTCCCTGCACGCACTCTCTTGCCTGCCGCCATGTGGAATGTGCCTTCCTCCTTTTTTGCCTTCCACCATGATTGTGAGGCCTTCCCAGCCATGTGGAACTGTGAGTCCATTAAACCTTTTTCCTTCATAAATTACCCAGTCTTGGATATATCTTAATTAGCAGTGTGAGAACTAATACAATCACCCCAATCCCTGCCTTCGTTTCTACATGACTTTCTTTCAGTATGTCTGTCTCTGAAAGTTCCCTTTTGTGTACAACAGTTGTATTGGGTTAGGGCCTACTCTAGTGACCTCATTTTATTACCCCTGCAACAATCTTCTTTCAAATAAGATCACATTCTGAGGTACTGGGGGTTAGGATTTCAACAGAGGAATTTTGAGGGGACGCAATTCAACGCATAACAGCATTCAATAAATATTATCAATTAAAAATTTTTAATAGTAAGTTGAAACCTGGGAATTACCTTCAGATGAAAGAGCAATATCTCTCCTGGGCTGTAGAATTTCTTGGGATCCAGAGAACTCTTTAGACAGAGAAGAGTACATTTCTGTCAAGCTGAGCTATAGGAGAACTTAAAAAATGGGGAGAAACCCAAAGATTCTAACCTTAGAGGAAAACAACCTTCGAAGCTCAGACTCAAGGCTTTTGCGCTGGTCAAAGACCCAAGTGGGGAAGAGGGGCCTCCACGTGCAGCTCTTTACTTTGGTAGCTGCAGGCAGTAGCAGCCTGTTAAAGATTTCCCGTTTTTAGAAGATTCAGGTAACCAGCAGGAGTTCTGGGGGTCTAGGTTGCTAGGCAATAGCTTTCTCGTTTTCTCAGAAGGCTGTAAACTGTCTCAGTTCCCCTGTTCAAACATCTCTTCTTAGGTAAACGCTACATTTAGAGAACTAATGATAATTTAAAGCTGCTTTTTGCAGGAGGAAGGGGAATTTATATGTGTCGTCAGTCACATAAACCCTCCTGTTGGAAATGACATGGTAGCCATTTCCTTTGTTGCTCCTGCGCTATTTTTCTTACTGAATTGTGTAAGGGCATCAGGGTGATTTGACTGCTGGGCCTTAGCAGGAGAAGGGGAAGTTAAGGATCTGTGGACTGCAAAGTTTATGTGTGATATCAAGCCTGGCTCCTTCTTTACTTTCAAATTTCAAGTGGTAGTGATAAAAAAGCAATTACCTGTTATCTTTTGTTGGAAAAGAAGATAAGCAGCAAACCCACTTACAGTCCTCTTTATTTTTACTTTCCCGTGTTTGTTTAATCTCAGGTGTTCCTATTGCAGGTTCCACAAAGCTGGCAGGGTGGTGGTTGACTTGGCCAATCCAGCCCTTGGAAGCTTCATGTTTTAGGGGAAGCACAAAGTCCATGTGATCAAGCAGCCCTGAGCCCCCTTGCCTGGCCAGGCCTCCTGCTGTGAGATTTTCAGGGCTGCCCTTGAATGGGAGACATTTTTATCAGACTCGGGAGGGCTCCAAATGAATTCAAGAGCAATTTTATCTGTAGAAACACATACGCAGCTTTTCTCACTGGTTCATGGCAGACAGTCTTGGTGTGGAGAGCACGGGGCTAAAACATTTCCTTTCCTTGATGCCGACGTAGCTTGGGGACAGCTTGGGTCAGAAGCCAGGCAGTCTGTGTCAAAATCTCTGTCTCTTAGCTGGTTGCTAAGCTGCTTTGACTCTGTGCTTCTCTTTCTTTAAAATGGGGGTCTTTCTGCCAAGGAATTAGGCAACTGTGAGGCCTGGGAGGATCTATCTGAGGTCCTCTCACAGATAGTAGGCAGTCAGGAAAGGACAGCAGTCTTGCCATTTCCTGAAATCTTGGACAGCGCCAAAATCTGGTTATTTGCTGAGGCAGCAGTGCGGGGAGAGTCTTTGGTGTTTTACTTTGACAGGAAGATGCCTCCTTACCCTCCTCTGCAACCTGCTGCCACCATCCTAAAAGGCCCTTCCTCAAGTTCAAAATAGTATCGAAAGCCCATGTCCACAGACTGGGGACATCCTGCATCCAATGGCGGAGCTGATTGTCCCAGTCCGAGGAGAACCACTGTTCCCGTGCAGTGCACTGTGGCCACAGAGGACCCCTGGGAGATGCACATCTTGCAGATGGTGGGTGTGTGCTGTCTTAGCCACGTTCCTTTTGATGGCCCTTTACGAGGGCCGAGCCTTTTCTCCAACCCAGTGGAAAAAACTTGAGTGCACATCTAGATTCTCCTCCACCTGCCCTGTAATGATGGATTCTCTGTAGTGACGTCAGATGGTTCTTGGAGAAGAGAAACCTTGGCGGGGATTCCAGCTCTCACTCCTAGCATGGGCCTGAGCTGGAAGTGCAAGGGCAGCTCTGCTTCATAGTGGTTTTTATGGCTCATTGTTATTCACACCATGCTCCCTAATGAGGGTGTTCAGAAGGGAAAAGCCTGGCTGGCTAAGACAGAGGAGAGCACTTCACTGCCGCCTGCGGAAGAAATGGCCATTTTTCTTCACATTTATTTCCACTGGGGAGGTCTAACACAAATTAAAAATGAGAAAAATTACAATTTTGTGTGAATCCCTCTCTCTTTCTCTCTAAACATACATATATATATGTATTTATAAGAATCCCTGCTACCAGGGGTTTACATTGTGAATACTTCTCTCACAATCTCCTTTGCATCCAGGAATTTCAAACAATGTGCTTGATTTATAAAGGTCTGAGCACAACTTACTTCAGGCTTTACAATTTTGAAGCAGCAGTCTATTGAGAATATAGCAATATATTCAAGGATCTGTTTTATAATTTCCTGGGGCTGAGTGATAATATGTGGCGCTTTCATGAGTATGATCTCAGAAGCTCTGAGCAAACCACCTCGGTCTCAGCCCCTGAAGGAGTGAGGTGGGAAATGGCCTGCCGCTGCCAGGAGGAGAGCGCTAATGGGAGTGTGACCTCCATGGAGGCCACCACGGGAAACAAATGCAAGTGCAGGGCTCGCAGGTCTATTGAAAGGCAGTGCTATCTTCCCACCATGCAGAAGCCAGAGATTCCAAAGCCACCACGTGCTCCCCAGTTCTTCAGTTTGCTGAGCAGGTAGGAAAAGCAGAAGAAACATGCAAACCCAGAGTCCATTTCTACAATTCTGACATACTGAGTAATGAAGGTGGCATGGACCCAATGGTGATATCATCTTCTCTTCCTTTGGAAGTGGAAGAAGGCTGTGGGAGGGCTTTTACTGGAGGCATTGTGGAATTGGTGGATGTGCTTCTTGCTTCTTGGATCTTGCTCTATGACATCAGTGATACTCCCATGAAAGGAGAGACCAGGCCACTCAAACACCACAGAGGCCTCTTTTGGGAAAAATATCTTTCAGACAGATCCTAAGGACTAACAGAATTGGAGAGAGAGATGTCCACTTACAACTTGAAGAGCAGAGGCACTATGAAAAATGGTAGGCACTGACACCAGAGAAACAAATGGCAGAGAAGAGATGACCAGAAATTCTTAAAAGGCAAAGCCAGAGAAGTAGTTTGGACACAGAGTATGGGAGTTCTGAGGCCCACATTGGAAGCACAGAGTGAGTACAAGCAACCAAGGAACCTGAGTTTGGCACAAGCAGGTAAGCTCTGCAGCCTCACCACAGAAGGTGAGTTCTGCATCCTGGCTGTGCAATGCAGAGGGTTCTTGAAAGAAGCTGCTCTCATTGGGGCAAGATGAAATCCGCAGCTGAGGGTGCATGCAGGGCTGGCATTTCCAAGGAAGAATAGGAGGACAGGGAAGAGCAGATTTCTCCCTCTCATAATGGATCCTGGATCTCCTCCTCCCTCTTCTGTGTGTACAGCAATCCTGGAGACTCTTGTCTAATGTGGCCCCCACTTGCACCGGGTCCCTGATCTCAGTGGCCATGTGCCCCTCGAACACTCTGGATTGGGTCCACCCTCGAAGATCCAACATTTGTAATTCAGCCCAGTTCAGCAGACATTTAATTAGCTCTCATACCTATTGGCAGCCGCCACTTCTTAGCTTCTGCAATGTGCCAGGCACTTGTGCTAAGAGCTTTTCATGCATTAAACAATTCCCTAAAGTGAGTGTGACATGTATTCTCATTTTGCAGACAGGAAACAGGCTCTGAGGGGTTAACTTGGCTGGAGTCGAAGCTGGCCTCAGGTCCTTTACTGTCTGAGCTCACATCTCATTGTTATTTCCCTACCTCCAGAATTGGGCAGTGAGGACTGGCAGGTGGGGGCTCCTGTGCCCACAAGGGCTACAGTCCATCCAGAGGAATGACCACCCAATCACCCTGCCGCCGCAATACAACATGCCCTGAAAACAGAACTGATTTGTTTTGTCTAGGGGAAGAAAGTTCTGAAAGGAAACTATTTGAGCTGGTTTTTAGATGATAAGACAGATTTCCTTGAATTTAAAGGCACTGGACTCACTTCTAGTTCAAGGGACTTAGGAATGCTATCACCTTCCTCTTAAGTTTTCAGGGCTAAGTAAGTATGATATGGCTGGGAAGAGACTTAAGCACAAGCGTATTATCTATGAAGCCAAGAGAGAAACCCACAAATGTACTGTTGAAAGTCCCACTGGATTGATGTGAGGGTGAGGGTTAACAATACAGTACAAGCTTTTATTTCATTTTAGATTTTTGAAAACACTTGTTTTGTGCCCACTCTTCATGAATCCAAACCTTACTTATTGGGGGTTTTTTTGAGGGTGATGCCACTTTGATCAAGCTCCATAAAACCCACTGGCCAAAGCTCAGAGACCATGAGGGGGCTGTCTTCTCTGAAGTTTCTGGGACCAAGAAACGGGACAGGGAATGGGAGAAAGATGCAGTTGTGATCCCAGCCACTGGAATCAGGGCCTCAGACCCCAGGCTCTGTTGCCTCTTAGAAGGTCACGTTTACAGTAAGGAGACAGTTTATACACTGAACATTTGGGATCACCCAAGAGGATCATCATAAAGTTACCCACCATCTGAAAGACAGAGCCGCAAGTCAGGTTAGGGACATGGCAGGCTGAGATGCAATGAGTTGGAAGGAAACCAGACTTAGCCCTGGCAGCCTGGAGGTATATCTGGAAAAGGTGGAGGTCTATCCTAACTCCAGAGCTAAGTTGTATATGACCAGGGATTTAACTGCCCTGGATGTGGGGGGGCAACTGCCTGAGTTTATATGTTACACTCAGCTACCCAGAAACTAGCCAAATGTGTGTGATTTTCAACCCAGTGAGGGTAAATATTCGGTAACTCCATTCTATATTAGGTTGGTTGTCTTTTTATTATTAAATTGTAGGGGTTCGTTATATATCTTGGATATCTGTTGTCAGAAATACGGTTTGCAAATATTTTATCCAGGTCCATGGCTTGCCTTTTTATTTTCTTAACAGTTTCTCCTTATGAATAGAAGTTTTAAACTTTGATACAGTCTAATTTACCTTCTTTTTCTATTATAGTTGTTACTTTTGAGTGCTGCTTAAGAAAACTTAGCCTCCTCCTAGTTCACAAAGATATTTTGCTCTGTTTTCTTCTAAAAGCCTTATGGTTTTAATGTCAGAGTTAGATCTGTGATTTTTTTCAAATTAATTGTTGTGAAGCATTTGAGGTAAGAGTTGAGGTATATTATTTTTCAGTGGAATATCCAGTTGTTCCAGCACCATTCCTGGGATAAACTCTGCTTGGTTAGGATACATTGATCTTGTTTATACTCTGCTGAATTCTATTTGCTGATCTTTTGTTAAGGTTTTTTGTGTCTATGTCAGGGTTTCTCACCCTCAAACTGCTGACACTTTGGGCCTGACAGTCCTTTGTCATGGGCTGTCCTGGGCACCCTCTGGTGTTTGGCAGCACCCCTGGCCTCTACCCACCAATGCCAGCTGCATTCTCCCACAAAGGGTGACAACCAGAAATGTCTCCAAATATTGCCAAATATCCCTGGGCAGCAAAATCAACCCCAACTGAGAACCACTGGTCATGTTCATGAGAGATATTTGATCTGTAATTTTCTTTTTTTTTTCTTTTTTCTTTCTTTCTTTTTTTTTTTTTTTTAAGAGGGAGTCTTGCTCTGTTGCCCAGGCTAGAGTGCAGTGGCACAATCTCGGCTCACTGCAACTTCTGTCTCCCGGGTTCAAGCAATTCACCTGCCTCAGCCTCCCGAGTAGCTGGGATGACAGGCACCCACCACCACACCTGGCTAATTTTTTAGTAGAGACAGGTTTCACCATGTTGGCCAGGCTGATATTGAACTCCTGGCCTCGAGTGATCACCCACCTTGGCCTCCCAAATGCTGGGATTACAGGCATGAGCCACTGCGCCCGAACTGATCTGTAATTTTTATTTATTTCTCCCTCTCTCTCTTTTTTTCTTTTCTTGTTTTGTTTTTGGTAATCTCTTTATCGGGTATTGCAGTTAGGCTTTTGCTAGCCTCCTCTATTTTCCTATGTTTTCTAGGGTTGGGTTGTTTTCTCTCTTCAGTGCTTGATAGAATTCATCTTTCCCACATGTGCCTGCAGGCGACTGGGCTAGCTTTGGTTTTCATCTTTCTCATTCTATCCCTTCCATTTTTCTGTCTCCAGTGAAGCTACCTGGACCTGGAATGTTCTTTATGGGAATATTTTTGATAATGGGTCAATTCTTTAATAGATATAGGGCTCTTAATACTTTCTGTTTCATATTGTGTCATTTTGGTAAGGTATATTTTTTCAACGTTGAATTTATTCACATGAAAGTCATTCATCATATTCTCTTATCCTTTTCATGTCTATATTCTCTGCAGTGATAATGTCTCTCTTATTCCTGACAATGCAAATTTCTGTGTGTTTTAAACTTTTTCCTTGACTGATTTGTTAGCTTTTTTTTAAGACTACCTTTTAACTTTGTTTTCTATCATTTGTTTTCTGTTTCACTGATTTATTATTTTCTGTTTTCACTCTTATTTTGGTTTGCTTTTTCTCATCCATGTTAATGTGCATACCTATAGTTTATTCATTTTCACTGCTAGCTAGTTGAATATTTCACAATTTATTTATAAGTTCTCTTGTCAAACAACATTTTTGTTGTTATTGGGGCTTTTTTTGACACCTTTAAAAACTGATGCTATAAACAGTCTTATATATCCCAGTACAAATGTACAAGAGGTTTTTTAATGTACATACTGTGTTCCATTTAGTTTAAGATGCATATTTTACATTTTAATATCTCTGAAATCAGAATATGTATTAAAATTAATAACATATAATTAAGAGCTTTTTATTCCTTGATGATACATTTTTAAATGGCACATCTTATAATCATTGAAGTGTTAGATTTTGATGAAATATTATAAATAAGAGCAGAATTATCAGCTGTTAGGTATTTTTGTCTTTCTGTTTACCACGTTACTTTTTATAGTGATTGTATTAGTTGTTGCTCCCTGATCGTCCATGGAACCGCCTGTTGTCTGATGTCCTCACCAATATTTAATATCATTGATTTTTTGCCAATCTGGGTAGATGCAAAATGGTCTCTTATTGTCATTTTATTTTGCCTTTCTGTCTTTACTAAGGAAGTTGAATATCTTTTCAGTTGCTTAGGGAAAAAATACTATTCTACTGAGAAATGCCTGTTTTTCCTTTGCTTATTTTTCCATTGGGTTGCTGGTCTTTCTCAAATTAATTTATGGGGTTTCTAAAACCAGTTTTACATAGCCATAATAACCCTTTGTCTGGGTTACAAATATCTTTTTCTAATTTGTGGCTTGTCTCCTCTCTTTATGGAATTTTTTGATGATCAGAAATTATTACATTAAAAATAATTGAAATTATCAAACTTTTATTTAATAGTGCTTGTCTTTGGGAATATTGTAAAGATATCCTTTCCTACCTAGCATCATGCAAATATCAACTATTTTATCTTTAAAGATTGTTTTAAAGTTTTACCTTTTGCATTTAAGTTTTTAGATCACCTAGAGTTGATTCGTAGGTATGATAAGGAAAAGGTATCCAATTTTGGTTTCAAAAATAATGTTAACTAACTGTCCCAGCATAATTTATTGCAGTTTGTAAAATTTTGTTTTTTGTGTACGTCCACTGACAGCCTCACCTCATTGTTTTTCACATATTCATATATGTGAGGGGCTCTTTTTGGCTTCCTTATTCTTTTCCACTAGTCCATTTTTGTTTATTTCTGCAGCAGTGACCTGCCTTTCTTCTCGCTTTTATGATAAGTCTTGATATCTGATAGGGTAGATCCCTGGCTACATCGACCTTTGTAGATCTGCCTTTCTCTAAATGGCAGTCTCATTGATACTGCAGTCTACCTAGGTTTGACATATCCTCTCCCCTTCACGCACACAAAGAAGCTGCTGTTGTCTGGCAGGCAGAGAACCCCATGGTGAGCTGAGAATCAGCATTGCAGGCTGTGGGAGTGACCTCTAAGAAGGACCTGAGACTCCAGCCTTAGGTCCAGATGGGATCAGGGTTGTTGAGCCCATTTTGCAGATGAGGAAACTAAGAGGAGGTAAGTAACTCGCTCGGCTCTCAGTGCTGGGCCGTGGTGGAGCTGGCCTTGAGCACGGATCAGCTGAGTGTTTCCACTGCAGAATTGCTGACCTTTAAATAGAACGGTGTTTCTCATGATCTCAGGACTTCATTTACTCAAATGAGTTTCGCCACCACACTTCAGAAGAGTTTTTTTAGCCTAGGCTGGCAGTTTTACTGTTAATCAGTCTCATGCTCAGCCCTACCCAGCCCTGTCGGACCTGTTTTTCAAGCATCGAGAGCTTCATTGCTTGCTCTTTCTTCCCAAGTACCTTCTCATTTTTTTTGACACTTAAAAAAATTATTTTTATGCTTCTAAAACTCCCCAAGATTAGTAAGTGTATTTATTGGTAAGTATCATCTCTCTCTTTGTCTAGATGTCTGGAAATGCTAAATCTGGTGTTTGCTCCTTTTTTTCTCGCTCCTGAGACCTGGTTGACTGCAACCTATGGCTTCTCAGACATCTCTCCTTCCCTGTCTCTCTCTACAAGCAGAGAAGAAGGAAAGGCCCCACTGGGACCTGGCAGGAGAGCTGCAATTACTGAAGCTAATGCTTTGTCTCTCTCTAAAGTTCAAGTTCATTAGTGAAACTTCCTTTATCTTGTCTTCCTAGTTTCTGGTTTCTGATGAGCTGGTACTTATTTTGCAATCAAGAATAAAAATGTTAAATTATAATAGTAACTATCATCGTTAACTTTTTAAAGAAAGCTAACAGCACGTAAGCTCCACAAGGGCAGAGACTTTTCTGGCTGTTTGCCGTGACTTTGATGCCTAGACCAATACCTGGCCCATGGTCAATGCTATATAAATATTTGGTGGATAAATAAAAAATAAACCGTATTAGGTGATTCCTACATGCCAAGCAGTGTGCTAAGGGCTTTCTATGTGTCTTCTTTCTTAGCTCTTATAATAATCTGATGAAGTAGACATTGCAATCCCTCTTTTGCAGATAGGGAAACTGAGGCTAGAGAAGTTGGTGACTTGTCTAAGTCACAGACTTTATAAGTGATCAAGCTAGATTCAATCTATGTCTGTGAGATGCCAAGGAACATTCTCTTAGCCCCCATGTCAGAAATGACAGAAATGCCTCTGTCATTGAAGGTACATAGATACAAGTTCCTGCCTTATGTGAGTCTGAGAATCATCACTGCTTCTTTCACTCATTGGCAGGGGTAGGGAGGTGTCATTAAGTATCTTTTCCCCAGAACTCCTAAGAAAAGACAAACAACCCGGTTATAAAATGAGCAAAGGATCTGGATAGACATTTCTCCAGAGAAGAAACATAAATGGCCAATAAGCACATAAAAAGATGCTCAACATTGTTAGCCATTAGAGAAATGCAAATCAAAACCACAATGAGATACCACTTCACACCCACTAGAATGGCCGTAATACAAAAGACGGACAATAACAACTCTTATGAAGGCTGGGGAGAACAAAACCCTCATACATTGCGAGTGGGACTGTAAAATGGTACATTCAATTTGAGAAACAGTTTGGCAATTCCTCAAATTTAAACCTGGTGTGATCATACAACCCAGCAATTCCACTCCTAGGTATATATGAGAATAGGACACGTATATCCACACATGAATATATGTGCATGAATTTTCATCATATCATTATAAATAATACTACTACCAAAGTGGGAAGAGCTCAGATGTCCATCAGCTGTTGAAGAGATGCAACATATGTGGTCTACCTATGCCATGGAATATTATTCAGCCTTAAGAAGCAAGGATGTTCCAATATGTGTTACAGCATAGATAAACCTCGAAAGCATTATGATAAGCAAAAGAAGCCAGAAACAAAAGGCCACATGTCACGTGATTCAATTTATAGGACATGTCCACAATGGATTAATCCAGAGGAAGAAAGTAGATGAGTGGTTGGCAGGAGCTGGGTTGAAGGGATCATGAGAAGTGCGACTAACAGATGTGGGACTTCTTTTGGGGATGATGAAAATGTTGTGGAATTTGGTGATGGTTGCACAATTTGGTGAATATACAAAAACCACTGAATTGTGCACTTTAAAAGGGTAAAGTGTATGGTATATAAATTGTACCTCAATAAAGCTGTTATTTAAAAAATTGGTCAGTTGCAGAGAGAGGAGAGAGAATCTCAGCCTAGCAGGAAGGGCTGTGGTTAGAAGAGAATGGGACTAAAAGGTCAGAGACCTGAGGCCTCTTTCAGACTCGACCGAGGGAGCCTGACTCTCAGACTCTCACTGGAGAGCCCTGCCCCTCTTCACCTCTGTTTCCTTTTTTGCATTGTGGCAGGTGTGGACAAGCTATTTAGGTAGCTTTGGATTTTTTTTTTTTTTTTTTTTTTTTTTTTTTTATAGGGTCACACTAACCCCAGGGGGGGGTCCAGTGGGCCGAACCCACAGGCCTCCGACTTCGGTTTTCGGGTTTCAAGCAATTCTCCTGCCTCAGCCTCCCGAGTAGCCGGGACTACAGGCACGCACCACCACGCCCGGCTAATTTTTTGTACTTTTAGTAGAGACGGGGTTTCA
>CAUYLZ010112869.1:0-14877 GCA_963573645.1 Pithecia hirsuta | reverse complement strand
CACCGGCCCCTCCGCACCTGCTCCTCCGCCCCCCGCACCGGCCCCTCCGCACCTGCAGCTGCTGGTGCCCCCTCCCCTTCTCCTCTCTCCGCAGGATGAGCCCACCTGCTCCCGCACGCTGGCCCAGTCTGGCAGGCCGGCTTCTCCCACCCACTGCCCACCGGCCTCTCCTCTGGGCTCCGACTGCCCGCGGCCTGCCCTGTACCCACAGAACCTCAAACCCCACACTTCTGCGACGGAGCCAGTGCTTTCCTCAAACCTGCTTCCCTGTACCTTGCAGAGACGGATGACATCGCTGCCAGCCCCGCTCAGCCCCGGTGTGCGCCGTGATCACAGCGCCGCGCTCCAGCCCGGGCAGCGGGGCAAGGCCGTGTCTCAAAAGCAAACATCCTAAGAAAATTCACTTTTAAAATGAAGGCTAACCCATCCGAGCAACGATGGGAACACGTTCAACAGCGTATCCACGTATCCACCGGCTGCTGGACGCCGCACTGGGCGCTCGGAAGGCGTCCTCGCGGAGTTTCCACGCCTGTGAGAAAACAGACACCAAATCCCCGAAACACACCTCAGCAGAAACTTGGATACGCGGAATAAAAGAAATACAGAGCACACAACGAGAGTGCACTGGGTACGAGGAACAGGACCTGGTCTGGGAGTCAGGAAGGAGGCGCTATCCAGCCACTGTGAGAATGAGGATTGGAGGCCGGGCGCGGTGGCGCGCGCCTGTCATCCCAGCTACTGGGGAGGCTGAGGCAGGAGAAGCGCCTGAACCCGAGAGGCGGAGGTTTAGCCGAGATCGCGCCACTGCACTCCAGCCTGGGCGACACAGCGAGATTCCATCTCAAAAAAAAAAAAGAGAGAGAGAGAAAATGAGTCTTTGATGATATTTGATGAGGTCGGAGAATATCCGTGAGATAGTTAAGTGGAAACCACAAAACGCTGTCTAGTTAAGCCCCGCTTCTGTATTTTTTTTTTAAGTATATTTTACAGAAAAAAGACTGGGAAGATATAAAATACAGAAAACTGCAAACTGTCAGCAGTGGAGGCTCATGATCCCTATAACCTTGTGCTTTTTTGTATTTTTCAAATCCTCTGAAAGACTTTTTCTCTGAGACAAGGTCCCACTCTGTCGCCCAGGCTGGAGTGTGGTGGTGGGATCCTGGGCTCAAGGGCTCTCCCCATCTCCACCTCCTGAGAAGCTGAGACCACAGGTGAGCATCACCATACCGGCAAACTTCTTGTTTTGTTTATTTATTTATTTATGAGACAGAGACACTCTGTCGCCCAGGCTGGAGTGCAGTGGCACAATCTCAGCTCACTGCAGCCTCCGCCCCCTGGGTTCAATCGATTTTCCTGCCTCAGCCTCTGACTACCTGGGATGACAGGCACGCGCCACCACACCCGGCTATTTTTTGCAGTTTTAGTAGAGATGGGGTTTCGCCATGTTGGCCAGGCTGGTCTCGAACTCCTGACCTCAAGTGATCTGCCCACCCCGGCCTCCCAAAGTGTGGGGATTACAGGCGTGAGCCACCCGCCAGCCTTATTTGTTTTCTTTTTTAGAGAGGAGGTCTCACTTTGTTACTCAGGCTGGTCTCCAACTCCTAGGCTCAAGTGATCCTCTGGCCTTCCCAAAACGCTGGGATTACTGGGGTGAGCCACTGTGCCACGCCTCGCTAAAACATCTTATGCTACTTGTACGATATTTGTTGTGTTGGGGAAAGCCTCGCTTGATCTTGTTTTTGAGACAGAGTTTCACTCTTGTTGCCCAGGCTGGAGTGCAGGGCCGCGATCTCGGTTCACCACAACCTCCACCTCCCGGGTTCAAGCGATTCTCCTGCCTCAGCCTCCTGAGGAGCCAGGATTACAGGCACGCGCCACCAGGCCTGGCTAATTTTGTATTTTTAGTAGAGATGGGGTTTCTCTGTGTTGGTCACTCTGGTCTCAAATTGCTGACCTCAGGTGATCCGCCGGCCTCGGACTCCCAAAGTGCTGGGATGACAGGCGTGAGCCACCGTGCCCCGCCGATTTTTAATTTTTTATTGTGATAAAATATACATGGCAAAAAATGTACAATTTCAAGTGTTTTCAGCGTGGAGTCCTGTGGCATTAAGCACATTCACAGTTCTGCAACCGTGGCCCTCTGTGTCCAGAACCTTTTCATCTTCCCAAACTGAAACTCCGTCCTCATTAAAGACTAACTCCCCTTCCCCTGCTCCCCAGCCCCAGCCCTAGGCAGCACCAACCCTCATTTGATTTTAAATGCAAACATTCAAAGACCAAGCTTCATTGACACCTTTGGTGTAAATTACTTTCATCTGCTAAACTCCTATCTCTCAGAAATGACTGCCCACATAAAGGCAGGAACTCCAGTTATACAGAGCTGGAAGACAGGCCTGGGTGGCAATTTGGGACGGGGGTTGGAGAGAAGAGGTTGTAAAGGCCAGATGGGGGGGCAAAGTAACTATTTGCTTTGAGGTTTGGCCCAGGGCCTTGGGAGCGGCCAGAGGAGCCAGGTGTAAGAACTGACCCCTCTGCTTCTTTCAGTTCAAAGCTGATTGCCTCCAGCTGCGCCGTGGCACCAAGGAGGGGGCGGGGAGGAAGAAGGAAGGGTGGTAAGAAAGACATACAGGGGCTCAAATGACAAGAAGAGGCTTCCCTCCTGGGAAGCAAACAGGAATTTTTGAACAAGCCCAACCATGGGTCCAGGGAAGCCCTGGGACTCTAGAGACGCACACCCAGCAGCTTCAGCCATCCCAAACCCAGCCACACAGAAGGCGCCGTACAGGCTCTGGCTTTTTCCGGATTTTTTTTTTTTTTGAGACAGTTTTACTCTTGTTGCCCAGGCTAGAGTGCAATGGCACGATCTCCACTCACTGCAACCTCTGCCTCCCGGGTTCGAGTGATTCCCCAGTTGCAGCCTCCTGAGTAGCTGCGACTACAGGCGTGCCCCACCACGCCCGGCTCATTTTTGTATTTTTAGTAGAGATGGGGAATCACCATGTTGGCCAGGCTGGTCTCGAACTGCTGACCTCAGGTGATCCTCCCACCTCAGCCTCCCAAAGTGCTGGGATTACATGCCCCTGATTTTTTTGTTAATGCCTCAGCTCCCGCTACAACCCCCTATTCAACTTTCTCTAAAACTGTGTCACTCATACCAACTTCACCCTGGCTCAAGCAACGGCTAAAATGTCCCTGTTCCCTGAAAGGTACACAGTGGGCTTAGTCCCAGCACAGAGAAGGTCATCACCCTAGTCCCTAACTTATCCAAAACTCCCCTACGCCGGCTAAGAGCTACAGCTTCTTTGGGTATCTTTGCTTTTTCTTCCCCGAGATCATGAATAGCAGCGGCTGATTCTCTTTGCAAAAGAGCCATTTTTCACAAAGAAAGTTTTAATTACCGACGAGTTCCAACCAGGCTGCAATTCAAATCCATGTCTCAGCAAAATTATGACCTGTCAGGAACCTTTGGGATGGCTGAAAGCTCTCAAGAAATCAAGACAATGTTACATCTGCACATTCGAAGCATCTACTGTCTCTGTATTTTTTTCCTCCTTCTCCCCCACCCTTTTTTTTTTTTTTTTTTTTTTTTAGAGACAAGGTCTTGCTCTGTTACCCAGGCTGTAGTGCAGTGGCACCGTCAAAGGCTCATTGCAGCCTCAACCTCAAGCAATCCTCCCACCCTAGCCCTCCACGTAGCTAGGACTACAGGTGTGCATCACTACACCTGGCTAATTTTTTTACTTTTTGTAGAGACAGGTCTCACCATCTTGCCCAGACCGATCTCAAACTCCTGGACTCAAGTGTTGCCCAGGCTGGTCTTGAACTCCTGGGTTCAAGCGATCCTCTCGCCTCGGCCTCCCCAAGTCCTAGGATTACAGGCGTGAGCCACTGTGCCTGGCCCTCCTTCCCTTTCTTTATTAACAGGAGTATCCCACGTGTTCTTTTTTCTTTTTTGGGGGGGGGTGGGACAAGGTCTGGCTCTATCACCCCAGCCGGAGTGCAGTGGCGCAGTCTCAGCTCACTGCAGCCTCCACTTCCCGGGCTAAAACCATCCTCCCACTGCAGCTTTCCGAGTAGCTGAGACCACAGGCGTGCAGCACCACAGCCGGCTAATTTCGCTATTTTTTGTAGAGATGGGGTTTCGTCATGTTGCCCAGGCTGCCTGGACTCCTGAGCTCAAGCGACCTGCCCGTCTTGGCCTCCCAAAGTGCTGGGATTACAGGCGTGAGCCAGCGTGCCTGGCCATCCCACATATCCTTGGGATTTGTAGAACAAGGTTCTGGGTGATGAAAGAGTCTGTGGATAAATACTTTTGCCCATCTCTCATCCCATGCAGCAAAAAAAAACTGTTTATAATAATACTGGGAGGTGAGTCAGTGACCCGACGGGAGGCCAGAAGGAGCACAGAAAGAGGAGGTGGGAGCGGCAAAAGGGCGGCCGGGCGAGGTGGCTCACGCCTGTGATCACAGCACTTTGGGAGGCCGGGGCAGGCAGATCCCTTGAGCTCAGGAGTTCCAGATCAGCATGGGCAACAAGGCGAAACCCCATCCCTACAAAAAATAAAAAAAAGAGCCGGGCATGGTGGCACACACCTGTGGTTCCAGCTACCCCGGGAGGCTGAGACAGGAGAATCTCTTAAGCCTGGGAGGCGGAGGTTGCGGTGAGCTGACATGGTGCCACTGCACTCCAGCCTGGGCCACAGGAGTAAAACCTTGTCTTTAAAAAAAAAAAAAAAAAAAAAAAAGAAGCAAAAGTAGCCAGGATGGTCTGGGGGAAGAGCAGGAGGAGGCGAGCTCTGCAGGAGACGCACAACCAGTCAGGCAGCACCGGCTCAAGAGGCAGAGAGAGGCGAAGCCAGCCCGGCCCACTCCACCCTCCCGGCTTCCCTTTAATTACCCGTCTGGATGTGATGGTCCTCATGCTACCTGGCCTCTCACCAACCCAAACTGCTTGTGTTAACAAAGTGACTCCTCTGAGAATCTGGGCTGCTGGTAATTAGCAGAGAGAGGAGAGGATAAACATCACGGATAAAGGGAAACCACAGATTGTAAACTTGAAGAGGACTCTGGCCAAAAATCCAGAGGGGTTACTTAATTCACAGGGTTGTGGCAAGGGACTAATGAGAATGCGGATGAAGGTGTTTTGCAAAGAAAGCGCCCTCCGCGTGGTCACTAGGAAAGCTTGAGTAACAGCGCAGGGTCTCAGCAGGGGTCTCAAGCACCGCTCTGCTTCTTTCAAAAGTGACATCGAACTAACTTCGTATCTCACTTAAGAGTGGCAGTTTGGGAAGCGTGCTCTGCCTGGCACATCAGGAAAGCATTCGATGAGATTTCCTATGGAATCCTCCTGGGTAAGACAGATCCACAGGCTGGTAATGTGAACTAATAACTGGGCAGCCACCACACCCTGAAGCTTAGGTTATTGGATGAATATCATTAACCTAGAGGGAAACTTCTCACTGTGTTCTAAAAAGATACATTCTGGGCCAGGCGCAGCGGCTCACGCCTGTCATCCCAGCACTTTGCGAGGCCGAGGCGGGCGGATCACAAGGTCAGGAGTTCAAGACCAGCCTGACCAACATGGTAAAACCCCGTCTCTACCAAAAATACAAAAAAATTAGCCAGGCGTGGTGGCAGGCACCTGTAGTCCCAGCTACTCGGGAGGCTGAGGCAGAAGAATCACCAGATCCCAGGAGGTGGAGGTTGCAGTGAGCCAAGATCGTGCCACTGCACTCCAGCCTGGGCAACACAGTGAGACTCCGTCTCAAAAAAAAAAAAAAAAAAAAGATCCATTCTGGCTATCTTCATCTCAACATTATCCTTAATTCCCTTGAGAAAGGTACTGGAAGGCTGGGCGAGGTAGCTCACGCCTGTAACCCCAGCACTTTGGGAGGCTGAGACGGGCGGATCACCTAAGGTCAGGAGTTCAAGACCAGCCTGATCTACGGGGGTTTCTCTACCAAAAATACAAAAATTAACTGGTCGTGGTGACACATGCCTGTAACCCCAGCTACTTGGGAGGCTGAGGCAGGAGAATCGCTTAAACCCGGGAGGCAGAGGTTGCAGTGAGCCGAGATGGTGCCACCCCACTCCAGCCTGGGCGACAGAGTGAGACTGTCTCAAAAAAAAAAAAAAAAAAAAAAAAAAGGTATTGGAGAATATTGTTCACATGAGCAGATATCAAGAACACTAGGAGATGAGCAATGACCTGAACACTGTCATCAGCTGTATGCAGGCAATACCCAGCATGACGTTCAGGAACTGTTTGCAGTTTACACTTAATTCCCGTGGAGTACAGCAGAGGCCTGAAGTTGGTGAACTCAGATGTGCTTTGTTTGGCTTGCCCAATGTTAAGAAAAATTTTAACTGGCTAACAGCATGTAAAACTTAACTGGCTTCACATAAAAACCCAGACCGTAAGCTTGAAAAGTCAGAGGAGCTGGCAACGCTGGCCTCATTACTCAGCAAGCAGCTGGAAGTGAGAGCGGGCGCTCCCCGAGGGCTGGCCGCAGCCCTCCACGCTGTCCCCGCCACCACCTGACCTGGGCACTCACCTGCCTGCTGGCCCTCTGTTGGCATTTGAGTAACACTGGCTTACATTATTAAATGTGCCCAATTAACTACACATTTTATTTGGCTGTGTACGAAACTCCAGCTCAATCTTCACTTACAGCTTTTGCAGGTTTTGCTCCGGTAGCAAAATCCAACATCTGATCACAACTTCACAACGACAACCTGTATATAAGGAACATTCCTGCCAGGCGTGGTGGCTCACGCCTGTCATCCCAGCACTTTGAGAAGCCAAGGTGGGCAGATCACGAGGTCAGGAGTTCGAGACCAGCCTGACCAACATGGTGAAACACCGTCTCTACTAAAAAATACAAAATTTAGCTGGGTGTGGTGGCACGTGCCTGTAGTCCCAGCTACTCAGGAGGCTGAGGCAGGAGAATGGCTTGAACCCGGGAGGCAGAGGCTTCAGTGAGCCGAGATTGCGCCACTGCACTCCAGCCTGGACGACAGAGGGAAACTCTGTCTCAAAAAAAAAAAAAAAGAACATTCCAACTTTTCAGTGTGTTCTCCTATCCTTTGGTTTATCCAATCTTCCCAATATTCCAGGAAGGCTGGGCAGTTATTATCCATAACATAAGGGCAATCAAGCAGCTAACAGGAAGCAAAACCAGGACGTCCACGCAGGACGTGGGTTAAATCTTACCCGAGCATTTCCCAGCATATGTGCCACACCTCCCTCAATCCCTGGAGGCAGCTCTGATTCCAGACTCACCCAACCCGAAGAGGCTCAAGTCCAGATTGCAAAGCAGCTGGGCTGCTCAGGAAAGAGCGTCTGGAATCCGTGCTTCACTTCCGTGCTTAATCTTTTAAAAAACTGTGTAGTAGTGTTTAATCCAAAGACAGCTGATTCCCATTTACACTTCACCTGTGTTGAACTCGCATACTAAAATTTAAAGCTCTGCCCTTGAAAACGCTCTTTGCCCTTTAAGCCCTCCCTGGTGACACTTCCAACTGGTGTCTGAGCTACATTAAAAAAAACAAAACAAAACTGTGGAACCAATCAAGGACTGGAGTTAGAATAAAATCCAATGTGAAATCCAACTTAGGAAAGTACTGAAGGAACGTTCCAGAATGACAGCTGCATAGCTGACCCCAAGAACCACCTGTCCAGGATGGAGGAGGGCTGACAAATCCCAGGAAAGAGGACTCTCCAGGTTACAAAGGGGACTCAGACTGGGCGCGGTGGCTCACGCCTGTAATCCCAGCACTTTGGGAGGTTGAGGCAGGCAAATCACCCTGAGGTCAAGAGTTCAAGACCAGCCTGGCCAACATGGGGAAGTCCCATCTTTAGTAAAAATACAAAAATCAGCCAGGTATGCTGGCAGGTACCTGTAATCCCAGCTACTTGGGAGGCTGAGGCCAGAGAATCGCTTGAACCTGGGTGGCTGAGGTTGCAGTGGGTTGAAATCACACCATTGCACTCCAGGCTGGGCGACAGAGAAAAAAAAAACTTCCATCTCAAAAAAAGAAAAAAAGGGGACTCAGTAAACTACATGATTGGATTGAGAATTCTGGGGAAAAAACTGAGGACACAGTCAAATAACACGAGGAAGGGAAAGGGAGTTAGAAATTTCAGGACAAAATGAAAAGCTGCACAAAAGATGCAGTCCTAATGTGCCACCTGAATTTGCTGAAAACTGTATTTACACACGCAGCAATGCCCCTACTGACTGGCAGACTTTCGGCTACACACAAAGCGTGAACCACAGTTACGTAACACAACGTAAATCCGAACAACCTTGACCAAAACCAGCAAGGAAGAGCGGGAACCTGACGGGCAGGACAGAGGGACGCCGGCATTCCCACGGTCTTACTGCAGGGCGAGGATGAAAGGCATCCACCGGGTCCGGAATGCTGAAACTGTAACCAGGAAAACCACAAATGGTGATACAGTTGTATCAAGAGGACAAGGAAAGCTGTTTGCTTTTAAGGAGCTAAACAGACCTCTAGCCTAGCAGAAAAGCAGCACTAATGTGGAAGTCAGCCGCGTGTGGCGTTGGAGGCTGAGGTGGGAGGATCGCTTGAGCCTGGGAAGCCGAGGCTGCACTCCAGCCTGGGTGACAGAGCCAGGCCCGGTCTCAAAAAAAAAAAAGAAAGATAACTTCATATTATAAGCCTATGTAGACTATTTGTTTTAGCCATAAAACAAACATAATTTTGGCCGGGCGCAGTGGCTCACGCCTGTCATCCCAGCACTTTGGAAGGTGGAGGCAGACGGATCACTCAAGGCCAGGAGTTCGAGACCAGCCTGGCCAACGTGGTGAAATCCCGTCTCTACTAAAAATACAAAAAGTAGCCGGCGTGCCGGTGGGTGCCTGTAATCCCAGCTACTCAGGAGGCTGGGAAGAGTTACCTGAACGCAGGAGACAGAGGCTGCAGTGAGCTGAGATGGCACCACTGCACTCCAGCCTGAAACAGCCAGACCCTGTCTCAAAAATAAAATAAAATAAAATAATTTTAAATGTGTACTTATTTGGAAGCCTAGAAAAAAGCTAAGGCGAAGCTGATCTGAAGAGTCTGTCTACCTTCCCGGCTACCAACCCAGGCCGGTACAGTTTTGGTCCTGGGCAGCGGCTCCTAAACTCCCATCCCTGCGCCTGCAGCTTCGCCGTCACCTGAGAACCGCTCCTAGAATTGCAAATTATGGGGCCCCAGCCCGGACCTACCAAGTCCAGAACTCTGGGACTGGGCCCAGGAATCTGCATTTGACAAGCCTTCCTGGTTACTCTCCAGTTTGAAAACCACAGGTCTTCAGCAAAACTAGACTCTGAGGCCATTCTTGGTGTTATGCTCCTCTCCTCAGCTACAAGTTAGCCATCCATTACAGCAGCTTCAGGTGAAGGCCGGAGCCCTCCTAGGAAGACACACGCATTTGAAAGGATCTCCAGGGCTGCCTTCGTCAGGTTTGGGGCTAGAGACAGCAGTAACCCTGCCCTGTGTGAGGTCTGCGGGGTCAGCAGCAAGGACTCATCACAGGAAAAGGCTTGTGAGAGGCACTGATTTGCCACCAGTGGGCAGCGGGTGGACTGTGTGTCCTTGGACGAGCAGCTGAGTGGGTGGGGAGTGCCTTGTCCTGGCGGCTTTGCGGACAGCACCTGCGGTTAGAAGTGAGAGGAGCTTCACCGCTGGCTTCTGACATTCTGAACAGAGGTCTCGGACACCCTCAGCTGGGTCTAACTTGAATCAAAAAAGACCACATCTTGCATCCTAGGTACACTCTGATGAGGGTCCAGCAGCTGCGGGATATATGTATGTCCAGAGAGGGGCTTCTGCAGGTAAAATACTCAGGTGTACTGAGCTGGGTGTGATCAATGTGACATATATGAGATGTATTTATATCCGGATATATATATATGCTGGAAAGACCGCTACTAACCAGTCAATGTGACACAGATGTGGTCTATTTTAATCTAAGTTGGACACAGCCAAGGGTGTCTGAGAACTCTGTTCAGGACATCAGAAGCCAGCAGTGAGCTTCCTCTTGCTTCCTTCTACCAGCACATGACTTAGATATACATATATTTTTGAGACAGAGTTTCACTCTTGTCACCCAGGCTGGAGTGCAGTGGTACAATCTTGGCTCACTGCAACCTCCGCCTCCTGGGTTTAAGCGATTCTCCTGCCTCAGCCTCCCAAACAGCTGGGATTACAGGCATGGGCCACCATGCCTGCTTAATTTTGTATTTTTAGTAAACACAGGGTTTCTCCTTGTTGGCCAGGCTGGTCCTGAACTCCCGACCTCAGGTGATCCGCCTGCCACAGCCTCCCAAAGTGCTGGGATTACAGGCGTGAGCCACCGCGCCCGGCCGCAATTCCTCACTTCTGCTTCTGTTTGGAGGGGCAGCTATGCCAACAGGAGCAGGCTCACGCTGGGTCAGAGTTCCCAGACGGTGGGGACCATCTCGGGACTGCAGCCATTTTCCTTTACGGAGCCCTCGGCAGACAAGGTGACTGCACAGAGCCTCAAAATCCTTCTCAACCTTCGGCTGGAAAGGGTACTACTCACCAGTCAATGCTGAAATGTACCTCACTCAGCTCAGAACACCTGAGCACTTCATCAACAGAAGCCCACAGAATGACACAGCACCCGAGCGTCTCTCAGAGGAAGAGGTGACTGTCATTCATAGCTCACTGTTTTCCGTGGATTTTCCTTCTTAGGGTGATGAATTTCTTGTTTATTATCAGCTACACAAAGTAACACTCTCATTTCTCCTCAGCAGCCTGGCTACTATTTAGGGCCAGAAACGGTGACGTGTGGGCCCAACCATCTTTCACATCCTTCATAAGGAAAAGCGAACTCTGAAGTCCTAGAAACCACTTTAGAACGGGCGGGTCTGAGCCCCACCGACCATCGAGAGAGTCATCTAACCCTCCAGCCCTCTTCCCTTCCTTCGAAGCGCTCACAGACGAGTTGGAAAGCAAAGCAAAAAATGCAACCAACGCATGTAAACACCAGACTGCTGTAAAGAAAATACACCAGAGGCGGGCGCGGTGGCTCACGCCTATAATCCCCAACACTTTGGGAGGCTGAGGCAGGCGGATCACCTGAGGTCGGGAGTTCAAGACCAGCCTGGGCAACACGTGGTGGTGGGTGCCTGTAATCCCCGCCTCTACTAACAATACAAAAATTCGGCGGGTGTGGTGGTGCGTACCTGTAATCCCAGCTACTCGGGAAGCTGAGGCAGGAAAGTCGCTTGAACCTAGGAGGCGGAGGCTGTGGTGAGCCAGGATCGTGCCACTGTACTCTAGCCTGGGCAACGGGGCAGGACTCCATCTCACACAAAACAAAACAAAAATAACACCAGAGGTTCAAAAGGAGGCAGCCTTGCCGAGAGAGCTGGAGAGTGAAGGCATGTGGAGGCCGTGCCAGACGTGGATGGGCAGAGCGCGGTCGGAAGAACCTGGGCTAACGGAGACACCAGACACCGAGTAAGGCCGCTGTGGGGGGTCTGGGAGCTGAGGGGCCGCCTGCGAGGGTAACCGCGTGGTCGGGGTGAAGACAGGACCTGCACTTGGCGGCAGAGGCAAGGCCTTTGGGGGAAGGGCTCGGCCCCAGGAGAAAATCCGATTATTGCCAAGATATGCAGCCAAGAAGTAAGTTAAATGAATGCTCAGAGAGAGCGCACACATCATGACAGAGACAGAAAAGCTTTGGGATGGGGGCAGGGAAGGGGACGAATTGTGTTTCTAACACTGGACTCACCTCCCAAATCCCAGCCAAAGCAGGGGCCCCTCCACTCCGAGGGCTCCAGGCCACCTTCTGCTTGGACACACATTCTGCGTCAGGCCTCGGCGTGACGGCCAAGGCAGATCCCATCGTCTCAACCCCAGGGCAGCACCAAACCACTCACGGGGTTTATCTTGAAATTCCCCTTTCATCTTGGCCTCCCACTGAGGCAGAACAATGCATTTAAAACATATCCAAGACCCCTGCGATTGCGTTCCTCACGAAGCACTGACTAGAAAGCTGTTTATCCTCAACTCTCCGGAAAATGTGCCTTCGTTAAGCTGGGTTTTATCAAATAAATAAATAAAAAGCCTCCACAAATACCAGAACACTTATCAATGTGGATGGAATTCACGGATTCCAAGACCAGCAGCTGAGGCCCTCAAGCCTGAAGCACAAACCTCCCGTGCCCTTGTTAACTGAAGCGTCAACATACGGGACACAGTACGGGCCTCGCTCCTTGGCTTCAAACCAATGACACCATGTTCTTCCATTAATTTTCTTTTTCTTTTTTTTTTTTAAGATGGGGTTTCACCATGATGGCCAGGCTGGTCTTGAACTCCTGACCTCAGGGGATCCACCCACCTTGGCCTCCCAAAGTGCTGGGATTACAGGCGTGAGCCACTGCGCCCGGCCTCTTCCATTAATTTTTAAAAAAGCATTTTACTTTTCACTTTATGATCCTAAAGTCATACATTCAGACGATGGGGGAATCTGGAAAGCAGAGTAAGATGAAAACCTACTCCTGGAAGTAAGAGAAGCACAGAAAGTCACTTCTGGAAAAGTCTATGAATTGGTGACGTATAGTCAATAAAATCCCAAGTCTGGCCAAATTCCAGCCCAAGTGAAGAACACCGTCATCGCCCGGTCCCACGCGCACCGTCTGGCTGGAGAACGTCTTCGCATGCTGACATGCATCGCTGCACCACTTTGCTGTGCTCTTTAAATTTATTTTATTTTTGAGATGGGGTCTCACTCTGTCCTCCAGGCTGGAGTGCAGTGCTGCGATCTCAGCCGACTACAACCTCCACCTCCTGGCTTCAAGGGATTCTCTTGCCTCAGCCTCCTAAGTAGCCGGGATTACAGGCGCCCGGCATTATGCCCGGCTAATTTTTGTATTTTTAGTAGAGACAGGGTTTCACCATGTTGGCCAGGCTGATCTCGAACTCCTGACCTCAGATGCTCCACCTGCCTTGGCCTCCCAAAGCGCTGGGATGACAGGCGTGAGCCACCACACCCATCACCCAGCCTGGGTGTGCTCTTTAAACACCTGCAGGACTCCACCCCAATTCCTTCGTATCTGGGAATCCTCTGGCACAAAACGCCCACCTCCCATATCATGTGGCCTGTGTGATGGCCAGAAACCCCCAGCTTAAGAACACAGAGAAGCTGGAGACTTCTACTGGGGCACAGCCAGCAGGGCAAGGAGACACTTAAAGGTCTGGCAAGGTCTAGGAAGAGGCCAAGACGCTTCAGGACCCAGCTCTGGGATGTGTTGGCGGCTGCAGACGAATGCGCGCTCTGATCAGTGGGCTCTGCACTCGCTCATCCGTCTGTGTGTCCTGAGTGCCTCCTGTGTCTGAGACCCTGCGCTCTGCAGAACACACACAGGAAGAACAAAAGGAGCTGCTCTGAGAGCCAGGCGGGCCTGCCACGCCCGCGGTATTCCCTGTTGCCGTCCTGCAGAACAAAGCCACCTTTCACAGCACACCACCAGAGACCACGCCAGCCACACCCTCTCCTGGAATCAAGCCTGCAGCGTAGGCTGGCGGTGGCTCACACCTGTCACCCCAGCACTCTGGGAGGCCTAGGCGGGCGGAGCACCTGAGGTCGGGAGTTTGAGACCAGCCTGGCCACCATGGAGGAACCTCATCTCTACTAAAAATATAAAATTAGCAGGGCGTGGTGGCACACGCCTGTAATTCCAGCTACTTGGGAGGCCAAGGCAGGAGAATCGCGTGGACCCGGGAGGTGGAGGCTGCGGTGAGCCGAGATTGTGCCACTGCACTCCAGCCTGGGCGACAGAGTGAGACTCCGTCTGAAAACCCTGCAGCCTTGCTGCCACAAGGCCACACGCTCTCGGCTCTTGCTCGCGCTTCCATCACCCGTCCTCCAAGGATGGCGGGAGTGTCTCCCTGTCACCAGCAGGCCACTCACCTTCAACCCACGGACCCAAGACACGCCAAGGGGCTCGACGCCATGAGGCCTGGCGGAAGCGCTCTCCTGCCATCACACCAGAAATGCCCCTATGACAAGACCTCTGGTTTCGCTTTCTGTCTCCCCCACCAAGGGTGGAAGGGCTGCTCTCTCCGAGGGGCTGAAGCCGTGGGGTCCCCTGGTGAGTGGCCACATGTGCACCCAGCACGACCCAGCCACACTGCCCAGCCCACGCCCCTCCTGTGAGTCCACACGGTGAGCTGCTGTGGCCAGCCCAGCGATTCCCTCCTTCCACACCTTCTGGTCCATTCTGCTGCAGAAAAACTGGACTTGGAGGAAGGGCAAGGGGTGCCAGCTCCTGGCCGTGCAAACAGCGAGGAAAAAAGGGTGGTACGATGTCTGGCTAACGGGGGCATCAGAGCTGCTGGTGGCCCCAGTTTTCAGAATCCACGGATTTATGATGGATTTACGTTCTAATTTGCAAATACACACAAGATACTTTACAGAGGCATTATGGGTAAGTCGCATTTCTCCATATAAACTCACCTTTACTGAAAAAGTTAAAGTGACATAAAACTGGGAGTGTCCCAGAAAAGGCAGGCCTCGTGTTCACCGTCACACACCTACCGACAGAAAAGAGAGAGGAAGGCCGGGCGCGGTGGCTCATGCCTGTCATCCCAGCACTTTGGGAGGCCGAGGTGGGTGGATCACTTGGGGTTGGGAGTTCAAGACCAGCCTGGCCAACATGGCAAAATCCCGTCTCTACTAAAAAATACAAAAATGGGCCGGGCACGGTGGCTCAAGCCTGTAATCCCAGCACTTTGGGAGGCCGAGACGGGTGGATCACGAGGTCAAGAGATCGAGACCATCCTGGCCAACATGGTGAAACCCCGTCTCTACTAAAAGTACAAAAAATTAGCCGGG
>CAUYLZ010112868.1:0-27459 GCA_963573645.1 Pithecia hirsuta | reverse complement strand
GCTAATTTTTTGTACTTTTAGTAGAGACGGGGTTTCACCATGTTGGCCAGGATGGTCTCGATCTCTTGACCTCGTGATCCGCCCGTCTCGGCCTCCCAAAGTGCTGGGATTACAGGCTTGAGCCACCGCGCCCGGCCTTGACATATTTTTATTATGAATACGCATGAAAAATGACAGTTTTCTGTGCTATGTAGCTGCTAACAATCGAACAGGAAAAGAAAATAATTGCTTAGGCTCTGCCGTTTGGCTGGAAAATGTGGTCACAGTCCAGGGAGCGCCACCCCACTCCCGGAGCTGCCTGGTACTGCTGTTCCCTAACTGTGCCCTGCTCCCAGCCCAGGATCCGGTCGCAGCCGTGGCCGAGGATGGCCGGGAGAAGCCGAAACTGCCGAAGGAGAGAGAGGAGCTGGAGCAGGCCCAGATCAAGGGCCCCGTGGATGTGCCCGGGCGGGAAGATGCGAAGGAGGCGGCGCAGCTGGATCGCCCCGGGCAAGGTGCCGGGCGCTGGCTGCGGGGTGGGGACCAGGAAGAGGGGACCCAGTCGCCCTGCGGCACAACTCTCGGGGCTGTGTGTCTTCTTTCCTTCAGCCCAGCCTGAGTTCTGGTCCTGTCTGCCTTCTCTGTCAGTTGAGACGAGTGTCCTGCCCCTTCAAGAGCAGCTGTCCCCATTGTCACTTTAGCGTCAGCCGAGCTTGGCAGGCAGCAGGGAGGCCGGTGGGGAGGTGGTATCTGTTGGCCTGTGTCACACCGTTGGGAACCAGAACCCAGTTCAGATTCCCTGGGAAGGGAAGGTGGGGCCTCAGCCTGACCCCATTTGTCCCCTGTGCCCTTGCAGGGATTGCTGTGCCTGTGGGCGAAGCCCACCGCCATGAGCCTCCCGTTCCTCATGACGAGGTGGTGGTAGATGAAGGCCAAGACCAAGAGGCACTGAAAGAGAACAAGCCTCTGTCCAGACACACGGGTGGAGAAGCTCCAGGTGTCCAGGGCCAGATGGCACCACCTCTGCCCGACTCAGAAAGAGAGAAACGGGAGCCAGAGCAGGGAGAGGTTGGGAAGAGGCCTGGACAGGCCCAGGCTTTGGAGGAAGTGGGTGATTTTCCTGAAGATCCCCAGAAAGTTCCAGAAGCAGATGGTCAGCCAGCTGTCCAGCCTGCAAAGGAGGACCTGGGGCCAGGAGACGGGGACCTGCATCCACGGCCCCAGGCAGCACTGTCTGAGGAGCAGAAGGCCCCGGCAGTGGGTGAAGGGGAAAAGGCCAACGGGGTGCCACCACCAGGCAACGCTGCCGGGGACACGGGGCAGCCTGCAGAGGACAGCGACCACGGTGGGTGTCAGCCTAGGCTCGTCTTAGAAGATGCTCCCCTCTTGGGCAGGGGAGGCCGGGCAGGGGCAGCAGGATCGATGGTCTCTCCCTCGGTCCCCAGTCTCTCTCCTTGCACCAGATTAGCATGCAAATGGAGCGGCCCGGCAGCTGGTGGGGACAGGAAGAGGCTGGTGGCTGACAGCTCCTGTAATATCTGTCACACAGTTGTTTGCCAGACCACTAAATGTCAGGTGCCGCGCTGTGCTCGTGTGTCTGGGCACGCGCGGGGGGCCGCGGGGGCCGCCTGACAGGTAACACGTTGTTAAGTGCCATCTAAGAGCTGGTTGGGACGGTTCTTGCATTTTAATTGTGAAGGCAGTTCACATTGGCTCATTGCCATGAGCCTATGAGGTTGTTAAATATTTTTTTATTGCTTCGCTAGTAATCATCAGGTTGAATATAAACTGTGCTGACGGGGGTGTCACTTTAGAAACATCTGCCACCTCCTTTTCACCATACCTTGCCTTCTGTACCCCCTATCCTCCCTTGACTTTCCTGCAAAACCTCCTGGGTCTTCACCATGTGTGCAGGTGGGAAGCCTCCCCTCCCAGCGGAGAAGCCGGCTCCAGGGGCTGGGCTGCCGGCCGAGCCTCGAGAACAGAGGGACGTGGAGCGAGTGGGCGGAGACCAGGCGGCCAGCCAGCTGGAGGGTAAGGCCTTGGGCCCAGGGAGCAGCAGCCCCTTCCCCCAGACCTGCGGTGATGCCCAGACCATCCTAGGGAGCCCTGCCAGCCCCCGATTCTCTTTCCAGCCGCCTGCTAAGCGGACCCCTCTGAGAGCTTCCTCCTCCCTTCCCATGAGCAGCTTCCTTTCTGGTACCTCCCAGGGAACGTTTGCTCTCCCTTACTCCCTTTTAAACACCTGCGGCATTGTCATGTGACTCATGATTACCATTTTGTCTTATTCTAAAGCAGGTTTGTTAACAGTTCTAACACTCGAAGTATATTTAAAGCCAGCCAGGTGTGGGAGTGCCTGCACCCAGATGTGTAGGCTTATTTTAAGGCTGTGCCTTGAGGGGACCCGGCTTGGTGGTGGCTGTGCCCTGGTCCAGAATGTTCTCCTGCACCCTCAGCCCTTGGAGCTCGGCTGTGTTCATCTGCAGGGATCTGTCCCTTGTGCCTCCAGGAAAGCTCATACCTTTGCTCTCCTGAGAATAAAACTTGCTGTGAATTCTCCTCCAAACCTTCCTGCCCCTTGGATCCCAGCTAGTGGCTTTTGTGACCCTTTCTTGTGGCTTCACGCAGTTGGGGCTCCTCTTCTGCAGGGAAGGTAGCAGCGGCTCCCTGTGAGTCTGCTGGGTTAGCCTTCTGTGCCATGTCCTCTCCCAGGTTAGGGGTGGACCCCTAGGTGTGTGGCTGAGCCCCCACTCCCCAAAAGTCCCCTGCACTTGATGGGAGTGTCCAAGCCTTCTCTCAGGATGCTCAGTCCTGCCCATTCGGGGTCCACGTGTGCCTTGGCATCGAGAGGGTCTGTTCTGGGGATCTGTGTGGGTCACATGGCACAGCCGCTCCGGCCTCCGGAGCCAAGCCCCTGGGAGAGGGTCTGGGAGCCCTGGGCCAGCTTTGGCGTGGGCAGTTTTTCCCAGGGCGTTCGTAAGACAGGCACTTCCTCCCCGAGCACCTTGCCCTGTGGCTTCAGGACCTCCAGGCCCGAGGGAGGCCAGGTGCAGCAGCCATGTCCCCGCCGCTGCGGCCTGGCTTCTCCTGGTGCAGCTCGCCATCCTAGCACCTGCTGCGCAGCAGGCAGAGCCGAAAGCGCACCTGGGCTCCCAGAGCTCTGAGGTGCTTCAGAAGCTCGCGTGTGGGGTCTCATCTCAGGCTTTAGTCTGGCTGTAGTTGTTTTTCTAATTTGCTATGCTCTGTTACCTGAACCTGTTTGATTCTTTTGATTTTCTTCTTTCTGAAAGCGTTTTCACGGTTTCCTATTCTGCCTTTCTTCCATATGCCTCTCAACGGGACGAACAGCTGAAATTAAAAAGATAGTAGCAGGTACGGAAAGGAGTGTGCCAAAGAACAGAGTGTGTCTGAGGGCTACAGACACAAGCGCAGCCTCTCGGTGGCACACCTGCCCCCGGGGACAGCCCTGCGTGGGACACGTGCCGGGCCCCAGACGGGTGCACACACTCAGGCTCAGCTGCATCCCCTCAGGCGGGGTCCTGATGCCCACTCCGCTCCCTTGTGTTACAAATGCTGGGGTCCTTCTCAGCCCACTGTGGCCTTGCCTGTCATTGGAGGGCAGCTGGACTCTGCCGGTATCTAAGGGCAGGCTGCTTAGGACAGCGGCTGACAGGGTGGGCCTGCGCTGCTGCCTCATGGGCCGCCTTGAGAGATCCTGCGTGGCCTCACTAGGGGTAGCTCTGTGCCGTCTGCCAGCCTGGTCCTTATGGTCTTGGTGGGCTCTGGCTGTGGGGACAGCCTGTCTCCTACATGGTGCTTCACATGTGTCCCATGTGGCTTCTCCGATCCTTCCTCCCTCCCCCTCCCCCCTTTTCTCCCCCCTTCTCCCTCCTCTTCCCTCCTCCTCTTCCCTCTCCCCTCCTCCTCCCCCCTCCCTCCTCCCTCCTGACACTCCTCTTCCCTCCTCCTCACTCCTCTTGCCTCCTTTTCCTCTTCCCTCCTCCTCTTCCCTTCTCTGTCTTCTCTCCTCCCTCCTCTTCCCCCTTCCCTTCTCCCTCCTCTTCCCTCCCCCCTCCTCCTTCATCCTCCTCTTCCCTCCTCCCTCCTTTTCCCTTCTCCTTCCTCTTCCTTCCTTCCTCCTCTTCCCGCCTCCTCTTCCTTCCTCCCTCCTCCTCCCTCCTTCCTTCTGTCTCCTCTTTTCCTCCTCTTTCCAGCACCAGGCCAGGGCTAGTCCTGCAAGGAGCAGGTGAGGTCGTGGGGCCTGCTGTTCAGGAACCCTGCCCTGGGGTATGGGGAGGTGTCGGCAGCACGTGGGATCTTGTCCTTGTACCATTGACCATTCCATGCTGAGCCCTGTGGCACCCTGGGTGAGAGCATGGCTCGTGGCCGAGGTGGCCGGTGTGCTGCCTGCGCTTCCTCGTGTGAAAGGAAGTTTGCGGGAGGCCTGCTTGGCCTATCATGGCCTTTCCCTGCAGGCAGGCATCTGGCCCCCCAGCCCCAACCTCCTCGGAGCTGGCCCTGTCCCCCACATCTGGGGGTCTGGGAGAGGCTGACCCTGCACTGTTCGGGCTGGTAGAGCTGTCTGCTTGACATGCAGGGCCCTCACTGAGATGTTTATTCTCACCACTCACAAAACATCCTTCTGGCTCCCCTGAACCTTTATGCCTTACAGCCCTAACCCGTCATTTTCCAGAGGTTCCTGTAATAATTTGCAAACGTGTTATAAAAATGACATAAGCCACAGCTGCTTGCAGCAAATAACTGGCCAGCGCTGAAGTGGGTCTGACCCAGCCTCCTGCAGCAGGTGTGCGCCGGTGTGCCCCAGGCGGGCCTGTCCTCGGGCCCTTGCTGCCGGCACTGGCTCTTAACGCTGGGTACACCAGGGCTCCCCGTCACGCAGGGCCTGCCCAGAATTTCCACAGTGGATGGTGGTCAGGACTGCTGGCTGGGGCCCACTGACGCTCCAGCTCCCACGCTTCCCTTGAAAGAAGACAACTTGTTTGTTTTTTAAATTCTCGTCTTGGAGGAAACTTTCTTAAAGTACCAATATTCTTTTCAAAATATAGCTTATCGTTTTTCTTCCCCCCCCCCTTTTTTTTTTGCGACAGGGTCTTGCTCTGTTGCCCAGGCTGGAGTGCAGTGGCTTGATCATGGCTCACTGCAGCCTTGACCTCCTGGGCTCAAGTGATCCTTCCACCTCAGCCTCCCAAGTAGCTGGGGGTACAGGCGTGCGCCACCACGCCTGGCTAATTTGTATTTTTGCATTTTTTTGTAGAGATGGGGTCTTGCTATGTTTCCCAGGCTGGTCTCTAACTCTTGGGCTCAAGTAATCTTCCTGCCTTGGCCTCCCAAATTGTTGGGATTCTAGGCGTGAGCCGCCGTGCCCAGGCTTATTTTCTCACAGCTTGTCCTAGAACAACTGAAAGTGTAAAATGGAAAAAGAAAAAAAAAAAAAAAACCCCACCTAGCCCAGATAACCGTCCCTGACATTCTAGCACATTTCTTTTGACTCTGTGTTGCTTTGGACACTCATTTTCAGTGGGTAACAAGCAGGTTCACTGGGATCCTGCCAGTGCGCCTGTGGCACAGCCAGCGGGGAACTGATGCGGGCAGAGAGGCTGGCTGTGTGGGAGGGGCTGTTGGGGGGGTGTCTTGGGGGCAGTCAGGGCACAGCCTCTCCTGGGCCAGGCCTGTGTGTCTCACTGAGCTGTCCAGGCACGCTTCATGGTCATATTCATGACGAGTGTGCCAGTGGCGAATGGTCCCGGCACACTCCCTACAGGTGACCTGTGGGTGGCCTTGCTATGGGCCGGTGCCGTTCTTGGCCCAGCACCGTGTGTGGGCAGCCCCGGCACCCTCTGACTGCGTTTTCCAAACCCAGAAGCTGGCAGGGCGGAGATGCTGGACCATGCTGTCCTGCTTCAGGTGATCAAAGAACAGCAGGTGCAGCAGAAGCGCTTGCTGGACCAGCAGGAGAAGCTGCTGGCGGTGATCGAGGAGCAGCACAAGGAGATCCACCAGCAGAGGCAGGAGGAGGAGGAGGACAAGCCCAGGCAGGGTAGGCGGGTGGCAGGCAAGAGGGCGGGGCCAGGCAGGGGCTCCTGCCGTCCTGTGTGACTGGATGTGAGGCCCAGTGGCCTCATCCTCAGGGGGAGTCTAGGTTTTGGTTGCTGGTGTCAGTGGTTGCTATGGGTCTGAGGCCCCATGGCCTGTCCTGAGGGTGGTTGCTAGCTTGTGAGTCCCTCCACTGGCAGCCTGTGTTCAGTGCCATGGCTAAACTGATGACCGACTTCATTTGCAGTGGGCGTGCAGCCAGAGCCCAGGGTGGCAGTGCCCAGAGGTCAGGAGGCCCCCGAAGGCAAGGCCAGGGAGACGGTGGAGAATCTGCCTCCCCTGCTTTCGGACCCTGTCCTCAGAGCTCCTGGGGGCCGCCCCACTCCATCCCAGGACCTTAACCAGCACTCCCTGGAGCATCTTGAGGGGCCTATGGGCAGAGAGCCTGCTGGCCCTCCTGATGGCGGCTCTGACACAGAGCCACGGCCAGCCCCGGCCAAACTAAGAGACGGCCAGAAGGATGCTGCCCCCAGGGCAGCTGGCACAGTGAAGGAGCTCCTCCCTAAGGGTGAGGAGCAGGTGCCTGTGCCGGACCCCGCCAGGGAAGCCAGGGCCCCAGAGGAGCGCCTCGCAGAGGAATTCCCCAGGCAAAATCAGGATGTTCCTGGCGGTGGTTCCCAAGAAAGGAAGAAACCTGGGAAGGAGGTGGCAGCCACTGGCACTGGCATTCCGAGGGAAGCCAACCGGCTCCAGGCAGGGCCAGGAGTAGAGACAGGGGACCTTCGCGTGAAGTCCAAGCAAATGAGGCTGCCCAGCAAGTCGGAGGGAGCAGCCCTGCAGCCCCAGGCTGCATTACGCCAGCCGGAAGGACGAGTCATCTCTGACGGCGAGCAGGGTGAACAGCAGGGCCACCGGCTAGACCATGGCAGTCACCTGGAGATGAGAAGGGAAGCCCTCGGTGGGGACCATGTGCCTGTGTCCCACAAGCAGCCAGGAGGCAGGGAGGACACTGCTGTCCAGGAGCCCAGGCAGAGGCCAGAGCCAGAGCTGGGGCCCAAACGAGCTGCCCCCGTGGCCCAGAGGCCGGACAATGCCAAGCCCAACAGAGATTTGAAGCTGCAAGCTGGCTCCGACCTCCGGAGGCGGCGGCGGGACCTGGGCCCTCGTGCAAGGGACGAGCCGGCCCCGAGGGATGGGGTCATCATTGGCTTTAACCCCCCACCTGATGTCCAAGTGAACGACCTCCGTGGTGCCCTGGACGCCCAGCTCCGCCAGGCCGCGGGGGGCGCTTTGCAGGTGGTCCATAGCCGGCAGCTCAGACAGGCACCCGGGGATCTGGAGGAGGCCTAGCACCTGTTGGCCGTGAGGGCCACGCCCGCCACCGCCTGGGCAGCAGCAGGTCTCTTAACCGCCACATCCTGGCCGAACTCTGGAGGTCACACTCATTCTCCCCCAGGGTTTCATGTCTGAGGCCCTCACCAAATGTGAGTGAAAGTATAAAAGATTTCACTGTCTGTGGCATTGTTTCCAGAATGTTCTTGCCGTTATTTGTTGCACCTCTTAGTCTGAGGTCCTCTAACCTCTCGACTGAACTCACTACAGCCTGTGAGAAATGGCCTCCATGGTGAGCCGGCTGGTGCACTTTCTCCCAGGCTCAGGCTGGGGAGCCGCTGCGTCTGGGGCCAGGCCTCCCGCTCCTGCTGGGAGCACGTCTTCAGGTTGAGCTCTGCCGGCGGCCGTGCGTGGAGGCACATGTGGCTGCCGATGGTCCCAACACAGGCTACCGTGAGAGCCAGCGTCAACCCCAGACTTCTGGTGACTCAGAACTTCAGTTTATTGATGTTTCCTACAATGTGGTAGAAATCTTGAATAAATTTTTGTGCCTTCACCTGCCTGGGTGGATGCTGCTTGGTGTCTGGGAAGTACAGGGAGCGGGGCCGGGCTCTCAAGGGGCCTCGAGGGGGGCTGGCCGGTGTCACCCTCTGCACTCATGGTTGGCACAGCCTCTGTGGCCTGTGTTTTTCGACATTGAGTTGTGGGATTTTTAAAAGCTAGGAACTACCACTGATACCTGATTAGTGACGTTGGTCCAGGGGAGTGACTGGAAGGAGAGCCGGAGGCTGGCCCCAGATTCCAGATGCACAAAGCAGAGGCCAGAGGCCACGAGGGAACAGCACCATGACCTGAGCCTCGTGGCAAATGGACACCAGACGCAGCACAGCCCCAGAGAGACCGTGCAAGTGGGCAGACCCGCCTGTGTGGAGAGCTCGTCCAGCCCCCAGGGCCAGGCTGACAGGCGTGCCACAGCCTCTGGCCTGGCAGGAGGAGGGGAGGGTGCCACTGTGTCTACAACGCATGTAGATGGGCGCTGCATCCCTGAGTCTGCATCGCCTTGTCCTCTGTGGAGCGCACGCCATGAAGGGCAGAGGGCCCGTCAGAGGGTCAGGGCCTGGGCTTGGGGGAGGCGTGTGTTGGTGAAGGTCCCTGCACGGAGGGCCAGGCCTCGGCCTCTGGTGGTGTCTTCCACCTGCACCTTTTGAAATCCTTTCGGCATTTCGTTGTTGTGTCTTACTTTGAAGGAAAGTAAGATAACACAATAACCTTCAGGCTGGGCAGCCTCAAGACTGGAAATAATTGTGGAAATTTTTTTTTTTTTTTTTTTTTTTTTGAGATGATGGAATTTTACTGTCACCCAGGCTGGAGTGCAGTGGGGTGATCTCAGCTCACTGCAACCTCTAGCTCCCAGGTTCAAGTGATTCTCTTGCCTCAGCCTCCCGAGTAGCTGGGACTACAGGTGCCCACCACCACGCCCAGCTAGTTTTTGTTTTTGTTTTTTTTTAGTAGAGATGGGGGTTTCACCTTGTTGGCCAGGCTGGTCTCGAACTCCTGTTCATGATCTGCCTGCCTTGGCCTCCCAAAGTGCTGGGATTACAGGCGTGAGCCACCACGCCCGGCCTGAAGACTGGAAATTAACTAACTATAGGGAAGCTTCTGGAGGCTGAGTGGTGACTCCTGCCGAGCCCTGGGGCTGGGAGGGGGCTGAGGGGCCAGGGGCGCTGCTCAGCAGGCAGGAGGTGCCCCACAAAGGCAGTTCAGTCCCAGTCATTTCTGTCCTTCATTAAAAACAATTCCAAGTGAACCATGGCTCAGGTAAAACGCCTCCCGGACGTTCCCCTCAGACCGGAACTCCGTTTGTTCAATTGCTTGGAGTGGGATTTTCATTCTGGCTGGATTTCCCCAAATACCTCAGTGTGACCCACTTTTCTTTTTCTTCTCTGGAGGTTATTCTGGTCTCCTCCCCTTTCTGCTAACTGCTGCTGTTGGAGCAGGACAGGGCTGCCCTCTGCCAGCACAGAGAGGCATCCACGATGGCCCTCCTCTGCCATCGCCCACCCTGCTGCACCCCCGAGTCCCTGTGACCCCTGCCATATGCAGGGTCACCCGCCCCTTGCTCACTTCCTTCTTCCTGCCCACCCCCACCCCCAGCCCAGGTGGCCACCCCTCAGGGAAGGAAAGAGAAACTTCTTTCCCCAGAAGCTGGCAGTCCCCTGGGTGGGGCTTGTCAGAACTGCATGGAAGGGCCTGGGGCCAGGCTGCGCTTTCTGAGCCACCTCAGGCTGCTCCTGTCTGGTCAGTCCTGGTGCTGTCACTGGGCAGTGGAGCCTGCCTCTGGGGGCTCAGCTCCAGGGCAGGGCAGCAGGGACAGCGCTGCCCCATCCCTGTATGCTTCCTCGTGGGAACAGACTCGCACAGCAGGCTGGCCGAGGGGAGGGTACGGCCTGAGAGCCAAGGCGTTCCCTGTCATTTGATGTGTCCCCCCAAAACTCAGAAGCTGCCTAATGATAGTGTTGAGAGTGACTGGGCCCCAAGGGCTCCTTCCTGGCTAAAAGAGTAAGAGCCTCATAAAAGGCTGCATGAGACCGGGTGCGGTGGCTCATGCCTGTAATCCTAGCACTTTGGGAGGCCGAGGTGGGTGGATTACCTGAGGTCAGGAGTTCACAACCAGCCTGGCCATCATGGTGGAGCTGGGCATTGTGAGTCTCCAGAGTGTTAGATTTTGTCCCAAGGCCCAGGATAGTCACATCTTGGGAACCACAAGAATCCAGAACAGACTGCTGGAGCCAAGCCACCGCAGCCCATCCCTGCACAGGCCAGAGACTCAGATACCTTGCACCAGCCCGACCCACCTAACCCACCTCCCCAGAGTGCAGGCCCTGCTGCCCCAACCCCTGCCTTCCCCCTCACGTGTGCGGCACTCATCCTGAGCCAGCCTTACGACACATATGTCCTTTCTTAGCCCCGTCACGCCCTCTCCTCTGCCCTTTGGCAGCTCATCTCCCTCCAAATCCCTCCTCTGTGGGCCCACCCATCCTGCCCACAGACCTGTCTTGCCAGTGCTCCCCATCCCCGCTGTCCTTTACCCCGTGTGTGACATGGTGGCAGACAGACCTGCCACTTCCTGTGGCCCACACCTCCAAACTCAGCTCTCAGGCCTCCTGGGGACGCCCCTCTTCTACCCCTCCAAATTTTCTTACAAACTGCCCTCCACCTTTGCTCCTGCCCTTCCTCCCCGAGTCACTGGCTCTCAGGACTGCAATGCCCAGCTCCAGCAGACCCTCCACCCAGATGAGACAGCAGGTGTTTGACCCTTAGGGGAAACCAGGCTAATTCTAGGACAGCATCTGAGGAGGAAACATGGAGGTACAGACCTCAGGCCAGGGGGTCAGCTGCTTGCACGGGCCTGGGGACAGGTGCGGGCCGCAACCCCAGGACAGCGAGACCTCCACACCCGGGAGCCAGGGAACTCCTGAAGCAGTCCCTGCCACGCCCGGCAGGTGGCGCTCAGGCCCCACAGATTCCCCGAGTCTCCCTGTCAGCAAGTGCCTGGGCAGGGTCAGGGTGTCGCCCTTCTCACCTTAGTTTCAGGTCCAGTGGTGTGATAGGGAGGGGGATGAGAGGGCAGGAGCCATCAGTGAAGTACCTGGGCTGCTGAGGGGGCGACGAACCCCACACCACAAAAGAGCAGCAGTGGCTGCTGGTACCCTACACAGGCCCCTCTCGAAGGCTCAGGCCCTTTTGTAAAGAGCCCCCCGCCTTACCCCACGTCCAGGAAAGCTGCCTGCGAGGACCCTGCCCCATGGGGTGTCCCGTCCTCATCTTTGGTGTGTGCTGTATACCCATAGTGAGGTCTGCAGGCTTCACCAAATTCAGATCAAATACCTTAGTGAGAATGTTTTAAAACGGAGATTTTGAGGCAGAGTGTCCCTGAGTCCCAGCCCTGCCCTTTTTAGGGGAGGCCAGGGTCTGCACACAGTAAGCCCCACGCTGCAGGATCTGATGGAATCTTTATCATGGCTTCCGTTACATCTTATTCTAACTTAAGTCCTTACAGACACAATGCTGGAAAACCAATTTCTGCTCTACCCACACCTCAACTTGCTGAGAAGAAACACAGGATCTAACACCAGGAAGTCAGGCGCCATCAGGACGAGGGCTCTGCACCCACAGCAGCAGACAGGTGTGAAGCTCAGTCCCTCCTAACAGCCTCCCTCCAGCGTCTTCTTGGCCTGCAAGATAAAGTGTTTTGTCTGAATGGCTTGCTTCCAATTTAGACACAGCTTGAAAGAAAGCCACCACATCAAATGCCGTGTTCTACCAAATACCTTACAGAGACTTCGGTGCTGGCACGTGCTGGGGGCTTGACTGGTTGGAGAACCATGGGCTGGTTCTCTGGGTCACTGGTTCAAGGGACAAGGGCTTTGTGACACCATCACAGACCTGACTGCTGTACCCTCCTCTGACCCCCACCACATGCCACATTTGGTCCCATGCTCTCATAAAGGGAAAGCAGGAGCCCCCCCCCCCGCAACTTTTTTTTGTTTTGAGACACAGTCTCACTCTATTGCCCAGGCTCGAGTGCAGTGGCGTGATCTCAGCTCACTGCAACCTCCACCTCTCAGGTTCAAGTGATCTTCCCACCTCAGCCTCCCAAGTAACTGGAACTACAGGTGAACACCACCATACCTGGCTAATTTCTTTTTTTTTTTTTGGTAGAGACAGGGTCTCTGTATGTTGCCCAGGCTGGTCTCAAACTTCTAGGCTGAAGCAATTCAGCCACCTCAGCCTCCCGAAGTGGTAGGATTACCGGTGTAAGCCACCATACCCAGCAAAAGTGCAACTTCTGATGAGTCACCCACCCTGCATCCAAGGCTGCTGGGACCAGGCAGAATGAAGGCTGTGGAGCTTTTATTCAAGTATCCTTTCTGTGGCCCAAATCTCTGGATTGACAGCTCCCAGTAAACAGTCAGAACTGACATCACAGCCCACCCAGACACACCGAGTCGGGGCGCCCGAGGTGGTACCCAGTGAGGCTGACACTTAGGTAAGCAGCCTCAGAATGGCTTAACGCCCCGCGGTCAGGAAGCCCATCGTGCCAGTTGTGAGGGTGGCGGGGGTGCCCGGCAGGGCAGATGCTGAAGGAATCCACCACCGCAGCTGCACAGGGGGCTGCGAATGCCAAAGAGGTGAAGACCCAGAAGGTGCTGGGTACTTGCTGGGAGTCCTGTGTCGGATCGATGCTGGCATGACACCCCTCGGCGGCAGTGCCAACACGACAGCTTAACGCGTTTTACAAGGCGCCTTCTTGCACACATCCCCCATCCTTTCTGAGATTGGTGCCAGTCCCGCTTTACAAACATGCAGGCACAAACCCGGGACCGCCGAGTTTTCGCGGGCTCGTCGGCGGCTCGGTGGTTTGGTCAGCCGGGGTCTAAAGCACTCAGCAGCCGCTCAAACTTTGAACCAACGGGAAAGCAAAGGAAGGCCGGGGCTCGCCGGCTGTTGGAGGGGAAGGGCTTGGAGGGGCCCGCGCCCACCTACCGCGGCGGCGAAGCAGCTCCGCAGGGCCTCGAACTCCCGCGCGCAGAGGTCTTTGCTCAGGCGGCCGCCCGGGGCCGTGGAGGCCTGCACGCACCTGCCGTACGCCGCGGCCTGCGGAGGGGACGGGCGCGGGTCGTGGGGTCCCCTGTCCCCCCACCGCCCTTCCTCCCCGTCACTGCCCCGCTCGGCCCTTCCTGCCCCGCAGCACTGGCCCGCCCGGGGCTCCTCACCTCGGCCCCGCAGGCGGCCAGCCGCCCAGGGAAGGCGCGGAGGCGGCTTCGCACCCGGCCCCACACCGCTCCGTTAGCCGACATGAGCCGCTGGTCCCAGAGCCCCTGGACGCCGCCATATTAGGTCCGTCCTCTTCCGGTGTCAAACAACTTGATAGGTCGGCGCCTCCGCCCATAATCTTTCCTGAGCTTTTTAATTGCCTTCTCCTGGCCTTGAGCCCGCTGCAATTGGCTTTTGTCCTTGTCTGTCTCTGCTCTGGGACTTCGGATTGGCCTAGGCTCAAATTATTTACGAGGCCGACCTCAGGGCCCGTCCCGCCACGAGGGATTGGGCAGCGGAGCCAGACCCGCGCGTTGATTGGCGGGCCCGGGCCCGGCGGAAGCGGGGCGGACCCGGAGGTGACCGGCATCATGGCGGCCGCGCCGCCGCTGCGGGACCGCCTGAGCTTTCTGCACCGGGTGAGTGAGGGCGGCCCGCCCCGGCCCCGGCCCGGGCCCCACGTGTCCTCTCGGGCGCCGCTCTCCCCGGACTCGCCCCGGGCCGGAGCCGTTGACCTTGCGTCCCCGCCCCGGGTAGCCGCTTCCGGCCCCTTCGCCCGCGCCGACGCCCCTGAGCTGCCCGCCCGCCGCGCCGTCCCCAGGCCTCCCAAGCCGGACCCGCCGAGCGCGAGGGCGATGGGCACAGCCAGACCCTGGGGAAGAGAACAGGCCTCGGCTACCATTCAGTGGCCTCCGACAGGGGGAAGCCGCGGCGGACCCGGTGGACGTGGAGCCGCTGCGTCCGCGCTGCCGGCGCCCGGTGGGCTGACGGTGGCGTTTCGAAGGAGGGCTCTGGTCCTGGAGAGGCACCCTTGGGTTGCCGAGAACACAGACATCTCGAAGGGACAGAGAAGGACGCACCGTTGTAAGCCCCTCTTAGTAAACGCTCTAAGAAGGAGAGGTCGGGGCCAGTCCCCAGGTGTCGTCCAGAGCAAACTGTCTCCTTCTGTCAGCCCTGAGCTTTCCTAGGCTGGACCTCAGCGGGGGCTGGGTGGTCCCAGGGCGCGGCCTTGGGCTGCCAGAAGCCGCGCTAGGGGTGGTCAAGCTCTCAGTGCAGGGTTTGGACAGGGTCGTTCTATTCTGCATTCTGCAGTCGTCAGCTGTCACCTGCAAACCTCTCAGCTCCCCCTTAGGGGTTGATGGGCAGAGTGTCAGTGATGTGTGTTCACAGCCTCGGGAAACACTTCAGGTCCACGTTTTTTTGTGTTGTCACTAGATCTCGGCCCTCTCGAGGTCGGTCCCATGCTTATCCTCTTAAATACTCTTGAACTCCTCTCTTCTGTCCTGTTACTGAATAATGCAAGAATGAGTGTTCCCAGTTTTCACCCCATAAACCATACATCTTCCTGCCAGTGAGCAAGCATGAAACAAACAAGTAGGTCTGCATTAAGTGAACGTAAAACACACGGTGTCACTCGGTTCTCAGGAGCGATGGAGCCAGTCAGGCCAAGCAGCTGTCACTCTGCCAATCCAGGCTCTAGGGAGGTGGGGCCGTTCATAGTCCCCTGCGTGGAAAAGGGGCTTGCCTGGGCCTTGTTTGGCTTTGCTAGTCAGTAAGTAGGTAGGTACAGGAGAGGTACCTTCAAATAGCCTTACATGCTGGGAAGTGAAGGGAGGCTGGGGGCTGTGTCCTATCTTATCCCAAGTGGCGCAGCCCCTCCCTGGAGAACCACCATTGATTTGCCTCTTCTCTGAGGCTGTTCGTCCCTGACGGTTGAGAGAGGACCCTGCCACAGGCTCCCTGTGGCCCATAGCACCATTCTCGTCCCTCCCCAGTCCTTTCTCCGGCCATGTCAACAGTAAGAGGTGGGGTGTTTCCATCCCCTTTGGGAGCTGCGGACTTACCCCTGTGGGAAATGGCGCCTCATCACGGCAGAGGCTCTTGTTCCTTTTCAGCTCCCGATTCTCCTGAAGGGGACGTCGGATGATGACGTCCCATGTCCCGGCTACCTGTTTGAAGAGATCGCTAGTATCCTTCCTTGACATCCCTGTGTAGGGGAAAGAGCGGACAGCAGGGTCCTGGTGTGGGGCAAAGGGTCACTGGGGTTTCTGCTGTCCCTGGAGGGATCTGCAGCTCCTTTATCATTGAAACCAGGCATGGGTGGGGTCTGAAAGCTGCAATACTGATGGCTTGGGAGACCCTGGAAGCCCCAGCGCTCCTGACAGCAGGGCCTGCAGCAGGTGCCTCCAGGCAGTGTGAGCTGTGAGGTCCCAGGGCGGTTTCCCTGCACGGCCCAGTGCAGCCTTCATCAACTCGCCCTTCCCTAACCTGAGCGTGCCTCAGAAATCTCCCATGAGTCTCTGGGCAGCAGCCAGTGCCTGCTGGAGTACCTCCTGACCCGCTTGCACAGCAGCTCTGGCCACGGGAAGCTCAAGGTGAGCCCCTGGGTGGTCAAGGGTCAGGCCCGAGCCCCTGCCCACGGTGCTGTGGCTGGAGGAGCGGACGAGCGGCGCAGGGTGGCCAGTAGCTCTGTGCCCTTGGGGCGCCCCTGGCCCTGCCCTGGGTGTCCCGTGTCCGGCCTGCCCAGCACCACTGACCGCCCCACTCCCCAGGTGCTGAAGATCCTGCTCTATCTGTGCAGCCACGGGTCCTCCTCCTTCCTGCTCATCCTCAAACGCAACTCTGCATTCATCCAGGAAGCTGCAGGTACAGGGGCCACGCATGCGCTCTGGAAGAGCCAGGGCCATGGACAATGGGGGAGGGTGGTGAATCCTCCGGCTTGAGAAGGAAGACGTCAGCCAGAGTCCTCACCCCAGCCTGGTCCCGATTGCCACCCTGCCTTGCTGATCCTGGCCGATCACCGGCCTCTCCACCTGCTGCCCACCCTCACTCCAGCTGGCCGGCTCGGCCTCCCCCGATGCACCCTGCCCGCTCCCTCCACTGGGTCCTGCGTGCCTCCCACGCGTCCCTGGGCCTTTGGCTGCGTCTGTCGCTGCACTTGCTACCTGGGTGCCATTGTTTGTTTCTGTGTGCCCTGAGGGTCCTCCCCCCAATCCCAGCACCCACACGTAACAGGCTCCGTGCCCGTTCACGTCCTCCCCTAGCCGTGGGTTCTCCTCCTAGGGCTGCTCCTGCTCCTCAGAGCCCAAGACAGAGGGAGGGCCGGGCTGGGAGGCAGGAGAGTCGTCCCCCAGGCTGGGGGCAGTGCCGTGTGCCTCTGCCTAATAAGTACTTGTGGGGGTTGGGCGTGAGATCCTCCGTGAGGAGGAGGGAGGCCTGGCTCCAGGTGGCCTTGGGGCGCACCGTGCCTGGATCCCTCCGCCCCCTGCCGCCCCTGAGGGAATTCCGGGGAGGGAGACCGAGTCTGTCTTGTGCCACTGCTTGCTTGTGGAAAACCTCAGCGTGTTCCGTCTGCTGGGCTCACCCCAAAACCAGTGTCGAAGCCAGTGCTGCCCTGCTTGATGTCACGTGGGCATGTGACTCGAGGGACAGACTGTCCCACAGGGGCCAGCACCATGGACCACCATAGACAGCTGTGACACACAACTTAGGTGGCAGATGCCCCTAAGGGGCCACTGTAGACAGCTATCACACTCGACTTAGGTGGCAGAAGCCCCTGAGGGGCCACTGTAGACAGCTGTGACACGTAACTTAGGACTTAGGGGCGGATGCCCCAAGGAGGGACAGTGCTGGGTGCTCTCACCATCCTAAGGAGCTCCTCAGAGCTTTGGGGCCGAGGCAGCGCCAGCCATTCATCCTTACCATTCAGCGGGTCAGAGGGACCCGGCCTCCCAGGCCCCTCCCACAGCTGTGGCTGGTACACGTACGTCGTGGCCTCGGTGGTCTTGGGGACATGCCCTCGGGGGTGGGAGAGGCCTTTCTCAGACCCGAGGTTCTTGTCGGCACCAGAGTCTCCGATGTGCAGAAGCAGTTGTGGATGTTTGCTGTCGCCTGCCGTGCCTGGGCACTGGCCCTGGTGATGCACGGCCTATGGGAGGTGTCCGCACAGGCCCTGTGAGGAAAGCAGGTGCCAGATGCCGCACATGAGAGACGGGGCTCCCTGCGCCAGGTGGGGGTGTGCAGCAAGGATGGTCGCCCCACAAGCGCAGAGTGTAACAGTTATGGAAAGAGGAAGGAGGCCGGTCGCGGTGGCTCACGCCTGTAATCCCAGCACTTTGGGAGGCTGAGGTGGGTGGATCACAAGGTCAGGAGTTCAAGACCAGCTTGCCCAGCATGGTGAAACCCCGTCTCTACTGAAAATACAAAAAATTAGCTGGGTATGGTGGTGCACACCTATAATCTCAGCTACTCGAGAGGCTGGGGCAGGAGAATTGGTTGAGCCCAGGAGGCGGAGGTTGCAGTGAGCCGAGATCACACCACTGCACTCTAGCCTGGGTAACAGAGCGACACTCTGTCTCAAAAAAAAAAAAACCCAAAAAAAAAAAGGAAAGGAGGAAGGAAGCAAGGAGGGAGGGGGAAGGAAAGAAGGGAGGGAGGGAGGGAGGAAGGAAGGAAGGAAGGAAAGGAAGGAAAGGAAGGAAGGAAGGAAAGGAAGGAAAGGAAGGAAGGAAGGTGGGTGGGTGGCAGTCAAAGACAGATTTTCTTTACTTAAAACCTGAGAGGTGCTCCTGGCTGATGGTGGTCAGGAGCACTTTCTATTACAGACTAAGAGCATATATTGGTTTTAGTGTGAGGGGCTTATCAGAAGCTGGGGATGTTTGTGTGTGGAGAAGCTTATGGCGGGGTTGGCATCTCTCTGGAGGAGGGGATATTATCTTGGAGCAGACATCCTTCCAGCAGAGGGCGGTTATCTCGAGGCTGGCATCTTCCCAGTGGAGGTGGTTTATCTCGGGGCTAGCGTGTCTCTGGTCGGGAGGAGTTTGAGTGTTTCTGGTTGGAGATGTTATTTGTGGTTTATGGTCATGCTGACCTTAGCCGTTACACTGATGCTGTGTGGATTTGGGCAGTTTTTTATAAGGTGAACTTTAGAATGAGGGGCTTGTTCAAGATGGTGGCACTCCTGCTTTGTCACTGAGGAGGGGCAGTGTGGGGTGCAGGCGGGTGGCCCCGCCTCCTGCTGAGAAGATGGCAGCCGAAGGGTGGCGTCTCGCTGGCAGGTGATCCAGCCACTGACTCAGCTTGTGGCCGTCAACCCTGGGCCCAGGGGCAGCCAGGGCATCGTCTCTAAATCACGGGGCCAGCCTGCCAGGGTGGAGATGGGCAGCCGAGGGGTGAAGGGGACTCGGCTGTGATGGAGGCGCCCGCCTTTCCACGCATGCCCCACCAGGGCTGCTCAGAGGAGTGGCTCTCAGGATGAGTCCTGAAAGGATGCTTGGCCCCAGGTGAGGCTTGGGGAGCCCTGGGGCCCCAGGATTTAAGGAAAGACATCCCAGTTCACTGTGACTGGAGCTCTCAGAGTAGGGGAGCCTGAGGCGGCTGAGACTGAGTATGGGTGGGGCCGGGTAGAGCTTTCAGGCTGTGATGGAGAACACTGCTTTCACCCTCCAGGCCCGGGGAAGTCTCTGGGGGTCCCTAGTGTGCCTGGGGCAGGTAGAGCGGGCAGCGGGGAGGTCGAACCAGCTCAGGCACAAGGGGTTGTGGGTCCTGGGGAAATGAGGTGGGTGCTGTGGTGAGAGACTCGCCTCTGTGGGGCATGGGTGACGGGGAGCCAAGGGTCTGCTCAGGTGTGGCCTCTGCAGGGTCCTGGAGGAGGGGGTGGAGGGGGTCCTGGTGGTGGGAGCGTGCCACCCTGGAGAAGGCCCAGTGTGCTGTGCCTCGCAGGGGGCAGCAGCGCCAGGTTCAGCCCTGCCCCAACTTGTCTTTTCTGTTTTGCAGCTTTTTCGGGGCCCCCGGATCCTCTGCACGGGAACAGCTTGTACCAGAAGGTTCGGGCAGCTGCGCAGGTGAGCCCAGGAGCAGAGTCCCTCTGCAGGGTGCCCCTCTTCCTGTAGAGGGGCAGGACTGGGGCCTAGATGTCAGCCGGAGGATTTGCCGTTCTCCCACCCGGGGCCCTGCCCCCGCTCCTGGCTGGGGGGTGTGGGGTTCCCCTGTCCCTGCTCCTGGCTGGAGGGTGTTGGGTTCTCCCGCCCCTACTCCTGGCTGGGGGGTGTGGGGTTCCCCTGCCCCCGCTCCTGGCTGCTGGACGCAGCCCATGTCTGGCTGAGTGGCTCAGGAGCTGTGTCCGGGGGACAGGACGGAGCTGGCATGGGTGGCAGGGCGAGTACAGCAGCCCCGGCATGGGGAGCTGAGGCGTCCACCTCCCCTGTAGGACCTGGGGAGCACCCTGTTCTCGGACGCCTTGTCGCCGCTGCCTTCCTCCCAGCCTCAGGGGACCCCGCCGGCTACAGGTAGGTGACCGAAGGGATTGTGTCCAGCCCCGGCATTGGGTTTCTGCCTCCCCAAGTGTCCTGGGTATCTGTGCTGCCCGTGGGCAGGGCTGAGGGTGGGGGCCGGCTCGCTGCTGACCAAGGACCCTCTGCAGGCATGGGCTCCCAGGCCAGGCCACACAGCACCCTCCAGGGTTTTGGCTACAGCAAGGAACATGGCCGCACAGGTGAGTGGGAAGGGCCTGCATGGGCGCCGGCATCCCAGGGTGCAGAGCCGGGGAGGAGGGCGGGGGGGCAGGGCTGCCCACCTGCCAGCTGCTGCCCCTGTCCCCTCCCCTACGCAGCCTCAGCCCTTCTTGGGGCTGCCCCCACTGTCTCACTCTGGCAGCCCGATGTGGGGGTGGGGCAGGTGTGGCCAGGGCTGCTTTCCGGACAGGTGGGAGAAAGCAGGCTGAACGGGAGGTCAGGGGCGAGTCCGCTCCGAGAGAGGCCAAGGGCCGTGGCCGTGGCCCTGTCTCAGGCAGTCACGTGGGGAGCTGTGAGGAGCTGGGGCAGCTCCAGTGAATGGCTGCTCATCAGCGCCAGGAGAGCCATGGGTGGCACCTCTGTCTGCAGCTTGGACCCAGCCCTCGGCCCAGCCATGCCCTGCTGTAGCCCTGGGGACGTGTCTAGCTGCTCACAGCCAGGCTGTCCCAGCCTGGCCATGCCCTGCTGCGGGCCCTGGACGTGTCTGGCTGCTCACCGTCAGGCTGTCCCATCCCAGCCATGCCCTGCCGCGGGCCCTGGACATGTCTGGCTGCTCACCGTCAGGCTGTCACGCTGTCCTGCACTGCCTGGAGGCTCCTGCTGACGTTTTGGTGTGGGGGCGCCTTCGACAGGGAGCTCACACGGGAAGGGCGGGCCCCTCCCAGGCCTGGATACCCCCTCCCTCAGCCAAGGCCAAAGCCAAGCCCCTTAGGATGCCCTCACTCCCAGAGGACAGAGGGACAGAGACCTAACTGCTGTGAGCTGGAGGTGTCCAGAGAATGCTAAAGTGGAGTCCACCGGGAGCTTCCGGAAGGCCTGTTCCCCCGGGAGGCCTCCGTACCTGCAGCGTGTACCCCGACCTCCCCAAGCCTGAGCAGGGAGCCAATGCGGGCAACCTGCTCTCAAAGGACCCACGTGGGGCCGCGCTGGGTGGCTGTCCCATCACCCTCTCCTCCGGTGCAGGCTCGGCAGGGGAAGCCTTCCTCTCCACCATCCAGAAGGCCGCAGATGTGGTGGCCAGTGCCGTGTGCCCTGGGCCTGAGAGTCCCGGTACCCAGAGGCTCCTGCCACGGGGTGACACCTACCAGCCTGCCGCGATGCCTGCAGCCAGCCACGGGCCCCCAGCCCTGGGGAACCCACTCCCCGGGGCCAGTCCAGGTTCCCGAGGTACCGAGGCAAGGGCTCCTCCCCTTCACTAGGAATGAAGGAGTCTGGGTCACTCCTTCCTGTCGCCGCTGGGGCTTTGTGGCCATAGAGGCACATGCCAGGGCCTCCTACACAGCAGGAGGGGGCAGCACCCGAGGCGGAAGCAGATGCCTGTGGGGGGCTGGTGTTTGCTGAAGCCGGAGCCAAGGTGGCCACCTATCCTCAGCTCAGGACTCAGCCCCGCAGGCCTCCTGGTCTGGGGCCCCGGGAGGTGGGCATGGGGCTGGCCTGAAGCCCCAGGGAACTCACCTGCCATCCTGTTTCCTCCAGCTGTGAGGCACCGGCCTGGGCAGGCTGGAGGGGGCTGGGATGAGCTGGACAGCGGCCCCAGCTCTCAGGATTCCTCGCAGGACAGTGACCTGAGCAGGGCCTCGGACTCTGGCAGTGACAGCCATTCAGGGACCAGCCGGGAGCTAGGCGAGCTGGCAGAAAGGTGAGTGGGAGCAGCCAGAGTGGTCTTGGAGCCCCCCACCCCCCCAGCATGGCTCCTGCTCTCCAGGTTCTTCCCAGTGCCGGGTAGGGGGGGCCGCGGCTCCCACTCACCCCTGACCTGGCCATTGCCCCTGGCAGGGCCGAGGTGGTGGCCCTGAGTGACTGTCAGCAGGAGCTGAGCTTGGTGAGGACCGTGACTCGGGGACCACATGCCTTCCTGAGCCGAGAGGAGGCACAGCACTTCATCAAAGCGTGAGTGCGCCTGGCCACCCGCCCGGCTCTGCCCAGCGCCAACCCTGGACGAGGGACGAGGGGATGGGCTGCCACTCACCACCCAGATGTCCCTGCTGTGCAGGTGTGGGCTGCTCAACTGTGAGGCTGTGCTGCAACTGCTGACCTACCACTTGCGTGGGACCAGTGAACGCACGCGGCTGGTGAGCTGGGCATGTGTGTGTGCCTGTGTGCGAACACTCCCGTGTGTGTGGGTGGCTGTGTGTGTGCGCTTATGTGTGAACATGCCTGTATGTGTGTGTGCGGCTGTGTATGCGTGGCTGTGTGTGAACATGCCTGTGTGTGTGTGGCTGTGTGTGTGTTTGTGTGGACGTTTCTGTGTGTGCCTGTGTGTGTGTGTGGTGGTGTGTGTGCCTGTGAGTGTCGCTGTGTGTGAACATGCCTGTGTGTGTGCGTGGCTGTGTGTGAACATGCCTGTGCGTGTGTGGCTGTGTGTGTGCTTGTGTGTGAACATGCCTGTGTGTGTGCGCCTGTGTGTGTGTGGCTGTGTGTGGCTGTGTGCGCTTGTGTGTGAACATTCCTGTGTGTGTGCCTGTGTGGGGCTGTGTGTGGTTGTGTGTGAACATTCCTGTGTGTGCATGGCTGTGTGTGGCTATGTGTGAACATTCCTGTATGTGTGGCTGTGTGAGCGTATATGCCTCTGTGTGTGTGTGTGTGTGTGTGTGTGTGAGCCTGGTGTGTGTGCCTGTGTATGTGTGCCTGGTGTGTGTGCACACCTGTGCATGTATGCCTGTGTGTGCAGTTGTGCACGTGTGGTGGTGTGCACACACCTGTGTGTACATGACTGCATGTGTGTGGTTGTGTATGTGTGCACCTGTGTGTGTGTGCATGCACGTAAACTTGTGGACGCACGTGTGTGGGGGAGGCATGCGGAGGAATAAAGGTGAGGCGATCGGGGCAGTTGGCCATGTGCTTCTCCCCGGGGTCTGTCCAGGAGCTGGGGTGCCAGGCGGTGAGGACAGGTCTCTGGTGGAGCTGTCCCTGCTGCCTCTCATCACTCGGGTCGTTGGTGAGGAGGAAGAGGAGGGAGAGAGATGGCCAGACAGGACTACCTGGCGTGGACTGCTGCCCCGTGGGTGCTGACGTTGCCTCCCTTCATCCACAGAGGGCGCTGTGTGCCATCGACTCCCTGGGGAGCACCGACCTCCTTCCCCAGGAGCACATCCTCCTCTGCACCCGGCAACAGCTGCAGGAGCTCAGTACGGGCAGCCTGGGACCTGTGACCAACAAGGCCACCAAGGTGGGAAGCTGCAGGGGCCACATGCACACTAGGGTTCAAGGGTACACACAGCAGGAGATACACTACCGTCCACGGCCACCCGGTCCTGCCCTGCACTTGGTCAGACCTTCCCGGAGTACCCTCTGGAGTCCCTGTCCTGCTGGCCAAGGGAGCAGCAGTGAGTCAGGGTCCTCGCCTCCTACCCCCTTTCTGACTTTCACCCCAACTTCGCAGCACTCCCAGTGCACTAGCCGCTACCTGCTCCTGGAAGCCCCCAAACTAGTCTGCCTTAATGTTCCTGCCCTTACATCTTGGCTTACACTCACCTCTTCCAGGAAGCCCTCCTTGACTGCACATGCAGTTTGCCACCCATGACACAGCTTATGCTCAGCTCCCAAGCTGAGCACGGGAACGGTCCCGTTCATCTGTGTGCACTTGAATGCTCTGAACTGCCTGGAGGCTGCAGGAATCACACTGGGAGGCCTCTCCCCACAGCCAGGCCCTGGCACCCACCCTCTGCCTGTGGGCATCCCCAGCCTCTTTCTGTTTTCTCTGTGGCTGCTGGAAACACAGGTCCTCAGTCACCCATCCCCAAGTCGTCCTCATCTGTCATTGGCCACCTGCTAGCTCACCCTTCAGTCAGAGTGAAGTGTGGACCTGGGGTTCGCACTACTGCGGGCGACCCTCGTCTTGGGGTTTCTGAAACGGGCACACTGGAAGCACCACTTGTCTAGCGGTTGGAAACGCCCAGATGTGCGAGGCCCCATGTGTTCCCTCCACTCCCTCCAGCAGTGCCAGGCGCGCTGTGACGGGGAAGGTGTCCATTTGTATAGTAGCGAGTGAAGGAGTGAGATCCGAGGTTTGTATACGACACCTGCCTCGTGTCCCCAGCACCAAGCCAGCAGTTGCTCTCGGTGGGATGACAACTGGACCCACTGCCAAGCCCCCCTCCTGGCAGCCGGCGTCCTGCCCAGAGCTGGCCCTCCGTCTGGGTAGAGGGACTGCGGAGGCCCCAGGCAGAGGTGGGCCCTGGTCCCTACAATTCCCAGAGTTGCCCAGGAGCCTCCCTGGTTCCTCCTTCCTTCCTCTTTCAGATCCTGAGGCACTTTGAGGCCTCCTGTGGGCAGCTGCTCCCTGCCCAGGGTACCTTGGCCAAGCCTGGCCCCACAGCCGTCCTCCCAGGCCCATCGGACCTGCTGACAGACGCTGTGCCTCTCACTGGGAGCCAGCTCTTCCTCCAGCCTCTGAGTTCAACCTCGGTGTCACCTCGGAGCCCTGCTCCCTCATCTGGGATGCCACCCAGCCCTGTGCCCACCCCACCCCCAGATACCTCCCCCGTTCCAGCCCCTAGACACCCCAGTGAGGCTGCGACCAGACTGGCAGAGAGCAGGGGGTGGGGATCTGAGCGGGTCCCAGGCGGCACGGACAGCCCAGAGAGATCCCCCAGCAGCTGTGCGTGGAGCCCCCACTCCTTGTTTGCTGGCATGGAGCTGGTGGCCTGCCCCCGCCTGGTAGGTGCTGGGGCTGCTGCTGAAGAGTCCTGCCCCGATGCCTCCTGCGCCCCCCGGACATCATCCCAGAGGACAGCAGCCGAAGAGCCATCTGGCCCCGAGCCGTCAGCTTTTGCATTCCTGAATGCCTGACCTGGTGACCTGGCCCTGGAGTCTTCAGCTGCAGCTGCAGCCTGCAGGGCTGTGCTTCCTGAGCCTCTGTGACAGCCTCCAGGGCACCGGACCTGAGAGGAGGATCCTAGGGCTACCTCAGTTTCAGATCTCCTCTACCAGAGGCTCTGGCTCTTGCACTAGAATCCAGACACAGGATAGGCAGGTGGCAGGGCCTTGGAAATGCTCATCTCAGGGGTCCGAGGAGCAGCCCCTGCCTCTTTCCCTCAGACATGAGGTTTCTTGTGTGAATGTGGATGCGACTACCTGGTTCTTCGTTTCATTTTGATCTCAGCTTCCTCCTTCCCAGGGAGGTCATGAGCAGCAACAAGCCACCGCCTCCCGGTCCTATTGGGGTGGCTGGTTTGGTGCTCATGGGTTGAGGGTGTCTTGTCCAGGCTGTCTTGTGCTGTCTAGCCTGTGGCCTGTGGCCATTTCAGGTTTCAGGTCTCCACATGACCCTTTCCTGGGCTCTCATGCCTCGTCCCTATCCTGTGACACTCCTTACACATGAAGCCTCTGGAGTATCCAGTCCACCTCAGAACCTTCCGAGAGCGCCAGGGTTCATGCTTTACGAATAAACACTACTGTTTACACAAAGCTGGGCCATTTATTTTTCTTCTTTTGTATATGTGCATTTTAATAAAAATACCATCAATAAGGGGTACGCGTAGAGGACGCTTTCCTCCACATAGGGACAAGTGAATTTCTTCCTGAAACATTTGGTAGAACTCCCCAGTGGTACTATCCTTGGAGTTAATTGCAAGGTTTTAAACTATGAAATTCAATTTCTTAAATAATTGCCTATTGGGGTTATCTAGTTCTAATTTCAGTTGTTTGTGTCTTCAGGGGACTGGTCCGTTTCTGTGAGTTGCTGACTTTGAGACTTCAGTTTTTTTGTAGTATGCCTTTAGTATTCTTCTCATTCCTAATGTTGCTCATTGGTTTTCCCGTTTTCTTGGTCAGGCTGACTAGCAGTTTATTAATGTTTATTAGCTTCTTCAAAGAACAAACTTTTTTTTTTCTGCTTGACTAATTTCTGTTTTTCAGTTTCCAATGTCGCTAATTTCTGTTCTTTATTTTTCCTTCATTCTGCTCCCGGCTTACTTTATTGTTTCAGTTTCTTAAGGTGGAAGCTTAGATTATTTACTTGTGACTTTTGTTTCCTAACGTGAACATTGTAAACATCTCATATCCCATTCATTGGCTGCATCCGATGAATTTTGGTATATTCGAATATTTATTCAGCTCAAAATAATTTTAAATTTCTCTTGAGAATTCCTTTTTGTCCAGTGGGTTATTTTAAAGCATGTTGTTCCGTGATGATTTAATTCTGATGCAGTCCAAGAACATACTTTGTATGATTTCTGTTATATTGTTAAAGGATTCTGGCCAGGTGTGGCTCACACCTGTAATCCCAGCACTATGGGAGGCCAAGGCGGGCGGATCACTGGAGGTCAGGAGTTCGAGACCAGCCTGAGCAATGTGGAGGAAACCCCATCTCTACTAAAAATACAAGATTAGCCAGGCATCATTGTGGGCGCTTGTAATCCCAGCTACTCTGGAGGATGAGGTAGGAGAATTGCTTGAACCCAGGAGGCAGAGGTTGTGGTGAGCTGAGAGCGTGCCACTGCACTCTAGCCTGGGTAATGAGCAGGACTTCGCCTCAAAAAAAAAAAAAAAAAAATCTCAAGCCTAGGCAACATAGCAAGACCCCATTTCTACAAAAAAAACCAATTTTTTTTTGAAGTAGTCAGGCATGGTCCCAGCTACCCAGGTGACTGAGGCAGGAGGATTGCTTGAACTCCAGAGGTTGAGAGGTCGAGGCTGCAGTGAGCTGTGATTGTGCCACTGCATTCTGGCTCTGTCAGCCAGTGCAGTGGTACAATCACGGCTCACTGCAGTCTCAACCTCCTGAGTTCAAGGGATCCTCATGCCTCAGTCGCCACACATTGGCTTTTTTTTTTTTTTTGTTAGAGATGGGGCTCTCACTGTGTTGCTCACGCTAGTCTCCAACTCCTGGCCTCATGCAATGTGTAGGGCCATGGGGCGTCCCTTATGCTGTGCTGAGGTGCAGGATCTGAGAAGTAAAGAGACAGGGCACTGAAGAACTGGTGAAGAGCAGCTGGACATGGGAGGCCACGCCCCCTGAGAGTGGAGATAGGTGAGAGCCCTAAACGCCCAGAAGCGGCCGTATTTATTAGGTCCAAGCAGGGGGCAGGGTCCTGAGTGAGGTCATCATCTATAGGCTTAGGGATAGGGCATACATAATCACGTGAGTCACAAGTGAGGGGGCCACCCTATTATGTCACTTGGGTAGAGAGGTCCACTGTGTGCAGTAGGGGGCCGTGCCGCTCACAGTAGTAGAGGGTCGTGTACAGAAAAGGAGTCCACCCCCATTAGGCCACCGAGGCAAGGAGGTGGGCTGTGTGCAACAAGTGTATGCAACACTTCTTATCTTGGGGCTGGAGACTTCAGAGGATTTCTAGTAGGAGGATCCTGTAAGCCAATGCCGTGGGAGCTGACAAACTTGTGCTCTTCTCTTAGGATATTTATGGGAGGATGATTTGAGCTAGCACAGAAGCGAGAAAAGACTGACAGGGTGGACAGCCGCGGAGACTGGTCACACCAGAGGGGTTCTTCCCCCTCGGTTACTTCCAGGATCTCAGACCTGAGGCCTACTTTCTACAGGAACTGGATGCAAGGTACTACAGCTCCTTTATCAGGAGGAGAGGCTCTTGCTCCAAGCCTGCCATACAGCGTATGCCCTTTCAGGCAAGGATGCCACTGCCTGGGTCTTTGGTTCTCATCCTGGTCTGGCTGTTTTCCCATGTGCTGCTTCTGTTCTGTGACTGCTCTAGGCATTCCTCCTACTACAAACTACTATATGGTTATATGGAAGGATTATATAAATCAGCACTAAATGTGTCAGTACAGCTCTGACTACAATACCTAT